>CAWUFW010022360.1:0-97347 GCA_963921515.1 Calotriton arnoldi | reverse complement strand
GTTGTGTGCCAGCCAACGTATTGCAGTTGTCCCATCTCCTTGGTGTGCGTGCTGCCCTGTGCCATGTGCATCACTGCAGTGCTCGGGGGGTGTGGCCCATGTTGTGTGTTGTTGCTCACAGTGTGTCGTGCGCTTAATTGACTTCTGGCACATGGTTGGGCATGGGCATGTGTCTTAGCGTGACTGCTGTATGTGTGGCAGCTGTGCGGATGACATGCCTTTCATGAGACTGGGGCTGACGGATGGGATGGATGGTATGTTGTATGTGCATGGTGTGTCTGTGTTTGATGGGTTCAGTGGTGTTCGTGTGCATTTCTGTTGTTCCGCTCTGTTGCGTCTAGTGTTGTTTGTCTTACATAGGCGTAGTTGTGGGGTGTGTGGTTGACAGGCAGTAGGGGCTACATGGACAGGACTTCAATGGTGTTTCGGTTGTGTGTGATGAGTTGCACAGTGGCTGCCGTGTGGGACTATATTCAGTGTGGCTTGTGCATGCAGACGTGGCTCCTTGGGTGTTGCTATGTCTGTGATGGGTCATGTGGGGTGTGAGTCTGCTGTTCATGTCCGTGTGCACATTGTTCACTTGTTCGTGACGGTGGGCGGTGCTGCGTGTTCGTGTGCTACGTGACATGTCCCATGTGTTGGTGGTGTTATGGTCCTCATGCCTCCAGTAATCCAGCCCTGTCCAGTTTCCCACCTGCAAGTTGTTCGTGCGTGCACTGTACTGGATGCCACATGGCTCTTAGCGGGGGTGCTCCATGTTGCAGGTCTGTGGGGGTGGGGGGGTGTAGTGGGTCGTGGGGGTGGCTGTACACCCACTGACACCGATTGCTGTGGACCGTGATGTCTGCCTTTCGGCTGTCGTTGTGCACTGCGGTGGCTGACACGTGGGTGTGGGGTGTGGGGGATGCTCCTCCTTGCTGTGCTGTGGGAGTGGGGCCTGGTGGGTGTTGTACTTCAGCTGTCCCCCTCCGACCCACTGCACTTCGTGTTCCTGCGCCACTTACCTGTTACTTGTCGGTTAGTGCAGCTGTGGCGGACACATGGGTGTGGTGGGTGCTCGTTGTGGCGCTTCTGGCATATTTGGGGACCTGTTGGTGGTTACGTGGCTGGCTTAGTGTACACATGTCCCCACGCATCTTACAGTTGTTCGGTTTGGCCTGTGTGTGGTAGTGTCTGTTGCATGTGCGTGTGATGTGTTGTGTATTGTGTGCTGGACATGGGGGTGTTTGTCCCTGGGAGCTGTGGCATGGTGGTTGCGCATGTGTGTACATAGCGGTGTGCTGGTATACATTAGTTTGTACTTACCAGCCTCCACTCCCCCTGCTAATCCGGCGAGGATCTCCGGATGGATTACGACTCGCACCTTCTCCTCCCACGCTTTGAAGGTCTTAAAGAGCGCGGGATTCCCTCCGCCAGTGACGGCAGCCAGCTCTCTGTTTTTGCCCTCCTTCTTCTTGACCAGGCTCTTTACGTCATTCCAACGTTTGTTTATCTCGGTTCTGTTCCTGGGCAGGGTCCCGACTGCATTGACCTGGTCTACGATCCGGGTCCACATTCTGTTTCTGGTGGCTAGTGGTGTGTGCTGGACCATGTTCCCATAGATTTGTGGGTACACCTTGATGATCTCGTCGACCATGACCGTCAGCTCCATGGGCGTGAACTTGGGCATCCTTTGTGGTGCCATGGTGTTTGTGGTGCTGGTGCGGTGTGTGTTGTGTAATGTGCAGGGGGTTTGTGGTGCCGGTGTTTGGTGGTGGTGGTGGTGGTTGTGATGTGTGCGTTTCTGTGGTGTGCTGCTGTCCTTGCTGTGTCACTGTGTCCTCTCCTCTCCTCTCTGGTTTGCAATGTAGCAAGGGGTTGTGGTCTGTGGGAGTGCTGCTTTTGTACTCACCTATGTGGGTGTGTCCTCATGGTCTGTTGTTTTCAGGTGTGTTGTGTCTGGGGTTCTGGCCTTTGTATTTTTTGTTTGTCCGGGGGGTGTTTTCGGGATGTGTACTGTGCTTGTGTATTTGTGCGTGCCTTGCTGTGTGGACTTGTTGGCCATGTTGTGTGCTATTGGTTTTGTGTGCGGATGGTTTCTGTGCAGGTACGTGGGCGCCATGGCTTCTGCCGTGTCGATTCTCATCGGCGTTGTTTGCGCTGGCGGGCGGTATATTTGTTGTTTTCCGCGCTCATGGCGGTGCGATCGTAATTTCACGTGCGGTGTGTCGGCCGTGTGGGCGGGCGGTTTTGTGTTGTCGTGCGTGTTTCCGTCCGTGGCGGGCGGTTTGACTCCGACTCGGACGATGGCGGGCGGTATTTTGTATGATTTTTCCGCCGATGGCGGTTTCAGTTTGTGTACTCATAATGGCGTGGTCGGTGTTCAGGCGGTGTGTGCGGGCGGATTTTGCCGCTTCCATGCCTGGCGGATTTTTTTACGCCGGGTATCGTAATGTGCCCCATAGTTGTTAAAAATATTGTTTTTTTAAATTAATGTTATGTATTTTAGTATATAATTTATATGCATGTGATGTATGTTATTTTGTAACAGAATTGTTTGTATTTTTAATATATGTGTTAAACTTTTAGTAGTTATTATTATTTTTTAATTAGAATTTTGCGTTTTTTGTTCCGTAGCAGGTTGTGGGTTTATAGGGAATAGGGTGGGAAGTAATTTAATTACATTAAATTAATTGATTCATTTTTATTTATTAATATTTGTTTGATTGAGATTTTATAGTTTTAAATGTGTGAAGTAATTTATTATTTATTAATTAATAATTGGTTGTTAATTAATTTTAATTAATTAATTGGTAATTAATTATGGTAATTGTGTAATTAATTTTAAGTGTGTATTGTCGTGTTTATAGGTGTAAAGAGTGGGAAGTAATTTATTTTTAATTTTTGAATTAATACTTGGTTGATAATTAATTTTAATTAATTCATTGGTAATTAATTATGGTAATTGTGTAATTAATTTTAGATGTGTGTTGTGGTGTTTATAGGAGTAAAGGGTGGAAAGTAATTTGTGTTTAATTATTTAATATATAGTTGTTAATTAATGTTAATTATCTGATATTTATTTTGGGTAATTGTTTATTTTTTTGTGTTGTTTTTACTTTTAAAGGGGTAAAGGGTGAGTATTAAATACATTTTAATTACTTTATTATTAGTTGTTAATAGTAATAATTTTTTAATTTAAATATAACTTTTAATTGTATTTTATTATTTTATAGTTTAATTTAGGTGTGTGTTGTGGATATTATAGTGTTAAAGTGTGTGTAGTCAAATAATGTTTATTAGTTTTTTTTATTAATAATATTTTTTTAATTGATTATTAATTATGTTAATTATGGAAGTACATTTAATGTAAAACGTTGAAGTGTTTTGTTTTTGGTGTGCTGCTTTAGGGTAGGAAATAAAATAAATACATTTATGTATTGATCAATTTTTTTGTTTGTAAATATTTTCTAGTTTAAAAGATTTTTTTAATTTATTTATCATTTTATTTTATATAATATTTGTAGGTTTTTGTTATATGTAATCAACATTATAATGTGTTTTCTTTTTCTATATTCAATATATTTTATTTTTCATTTTTTAAATAAGGTTTTTTTTTATATATATATATACTAACTGTTTGACTGTGAATAGTAATTTTTGTCTCTCTGCTATCCAACACTTTCCCTAATGTTGCACTCACTGGAGTGGGAATAGTAATTTTTACCTCTCCGCTATCCAGCACTTTCCCTACTGTTGAGCTCACTGGAGTGGGAATAGTCATTTTTACCCCTCCGCTATACAACACTTTCCCTACTGGTGCACTCACTGGAGTTGGAATAGTAATTTTTACCCCTCCGCTATCCAACACTTTCCCTACTGTTGTACTCACTGGAGTGGGAATAGTAATTTTTACCCCTCCGCTATCAAGCACTTTCCCTACTGTTGCACTCACTGAAGTGGGAATAGTTAATTTTACCCCTCTGCTATCCAACACTTTCCTTACTGTTGCAATCACTGGAGTTGGAATAGTTATTTTTACCGTTTTGCTATCAAACATTTTCCCTACTGTTGCATTGATTGTATTTTGAACTTTAAGTTTCAATATTTTTTAATAGTTTAATGTTTTAATTTATTATAGGTGGCAAAGTGAGCAAGTGACCCACATCTGGGCACACCCTGCCAACTTATGGCGACAAAGCAAACACAAGGAGATGATGGACGGAGCGCTGAAACTTTTCACACTCACCCCCAGTCACAGATCTGGGTTGAATCCATCATCGTTCTTTAGCTCACTTCGCCACCCCAGTTCAGACACAGCTATTTGCAAATCAGTCTTGACCCTGTGCCTCATGGGAACAGTCCAGCCCGAACTGCCAAGCCATGTCTTCCCTGGACCGGAAACAAGCATCCTGGGACCGGTTTCGGGCTAACATCCCTCATCAGCCAGGCTAGCTTTAATCCAGTGGCAAAGTAAGCAAGGGACCCACGTCTGGGCATACCCTGCCAACTTAGAGCGAACAAAGCAAACACAAGGAGATGATGGACGGAGCGCTGAAACTTTTCAGACACTCACCCCCAGTCACAGATCTGGGTTGAATCCATCATCGTTCTTTAGCTCACTTCGCCACCCCAGTTCAGACACAGCTAAATGCAAATCAGTCTTGACCATGTGCCTCATGGGAACAGTCCAGCCCGAACTGCCAAGCCATGTCTTCCCTGGAACGGAAACAAGTATCCTGGGACCGGTTTCGGGCTAACAGCCCTCATCAGCCAGGCTAGCTTAAATCCAGTGGCAAAGTGAGCAAGGGACCCATGTCTGGGCATACCCTGCCAACTTGGGGCGAACAAAGCAAACACAAGGAGTTGATGGACGGAGCGCTGAAACCTTTCAGACACTCACCCCCAGTCACAGATCTGGGTTGAATCCATCATCGTTCTTTAGCTCACTTCGCCACCCCAGTTCAGACACAGCTATATGCAAATCAGTCTTGACCCTGTGCCTCATGGGAACAGTCCAGCCCGAACTGCCAAGCCATGTCTTCCCTGGACCAGAAACAAGCATCCTGGGACTGGTTTCGGGCTAACAGCCCTCATCAGCCAGGCTAGCTTGAATCCAGTGGCAAGGTGAGCAAGGGACCCACGTCTGGGCATACCCTGCCAACTTGGGGCGAACAAAGCAAACACAAGGAGATGATGGACGGAGCGCTGAAACTTTTCAGACACTCACCCACAGTCACAGATCTGGGTTGAATCCATCATTGTTCTTTAGCTCACTTCGCCACCCCAGTTCAGACACAGCTGTATGCAAATCAGTCTTGACCCTTTGCCTCATGGGAACAGTCCAGCCCGAACTGCCAAGCCATGTCTTCCCTGGAGCGGAAACAAGCATCCGGGGACCGGTTTCGGGCTAACAGCCCTCATCAGCCAGGCTAGCTTGAATCCAGTGGCAAAGTGAGCAAGGGACCCACGTCTGGGCATACCCTGCCAACTTAGGGCGAACAAAGCAAACACAAGGAGATGATGGACGGAGCGCTGAAACTTTTCAGACACTCACCCCCAGTCACAGATCTGGGTTGAATCCATCATCGTTCTTTAGCTCACTTCGCCGCCCCAGTTCAGACACAGCTATATGCAAGTCAGTCTTAACCCTGTGCCTTATGGGAACAGTCCAGCCCGAACTGCCAAGCCATGTCTTCCCTGGACCGGAAACAAGCATCCTGGGACTGGTTTCGGGCTAACAGCCCTCATCAGCCAGGCTAGCTTGAATCTAGTGGCAAAGTGAGCAAGGGACCCACGTCTGGGCATACCCTGCCAACTTAGCGGTAACAAAGCAAACACAAGGAGATGATGGACAGAGCGCTGAAACTTTTCAGACACTCACCCCCAGTCACAGATCTGGCTTGAATCCATCATCGTTCTTTAGCTCAGTTCGCCACCCCAGTTCAGACACAGCTAAATGCAAATCAGTCTTGACCCTGTTTACCCATAGGAACAGTCCATCCCGAACTGCCAGGCCAGGTTCTATCTGGACCAGAGACAAGCATCCTGGGACCGGTTTCGAGGTATTACCCCTCTTCAGTCAGGCTAGCTTGACTCCAGTGGCATGGCAAGCATGGGACCCATGTCTAGGCATACCCATCCCACTTAGGGCAACAATGCAAAAAGAATACTTGATGGACGGAATGCTGCATAATGTCATACATTTACCCCAGTACAGAGATCTTGGCCTAAATCCATAGTTTTTTTGCTCACCATGCCATTCCAGTTTGGACCCAGCCATATCCAAATCCGTCTGGACCCTGCTCCTTGGGAACAGTCCATCCCGAACTGCCAAAGAAGGTAATATCTGGACCGCAAACAAGCTTCCTGGGACCAGTTTCGAGGTATCACCCCTCATCAGCCAGCCTAGCTTGACTCTATTGGCATGGTGAGCACGGGACCCACGTCTGGTCATACCCATCCCATTTAGGCCAACAAATGCAAAAAGAACAATTGATGGACGGAATGCTGAACAATGTCAAACATTCACCCCCAGTGGCGTGGTGAGCAAAAAAACAATGGATTAAATCCCGATCTGTGACTGGGGGTGAATGTTTGATTTGTTCAACATTCCGTCCATCATTTGTTTTTGTGAATATGGGCCGACACATTGCGCCTCCAGAGTGTCACAAAAGTGATGGTCTGGTGGCGTAAAAGTGCAGCTGGGGCATTGTAAATATGCCCTTTGTTCATTCCCAGCAACGGACATTATGGTTTTAAAGGACTTCCATTAGGGCTTAATCCAATTACATATAAGTCAATTACAAAGTCATTTGTCATTCAGTGAGAAGATAGTCCTGAAGGTAGTACATTAAAAACTCAAAGGGATTCTGTGGAAAGAGGAGGCCAACAGCAGACAGCTGAAAAACTGTCAATTAAAGGGACACTTGTCACACCTTGAGTGGATTATATTAATTTTGTTCTTGAAAGAAGTATGAGAATAAAAAGAAGGTTGGTTGCGAAGAAGGCAAGATGCATGGCTCCAGCTGCCACTAATACTGTATCAGTATTGTGAGACCCTATATCCTTTTCTCACCTGCATTACCTACACCCCAGCCATTACCAACAATACTTCCACTGTCACCAGAAATATTGGAGACTTCAAATAGATTTAAAGCAAGAAATCTGCATCAGGCCAAAATTAAGTCTTAGGGTTCTTTGCCTTCACAAATGATAGCTTCTCAACCCGAACTAGCTTGTGCCCAAGAAGATGCCCCTACACTCAGTTTCCTCCATTGCGTCCATTTTACCATTGCATGAGCAGCATTATTAAATAAATAATTAATGTTCCCTCTGCATCGTCCCTCGGAATCCCCCCTTACACCGCCCCACCGCTGTTACCTGCACGGACCGCGGCTGATGAGCAGCCACCCTAGACTTTCTTTATGTGCTTACAGCAGGAGGGCATACGAGTTTCAGGGCTAAAAGATTTGAGGATACCTCCTCTCTATACTGGAATGCCTAGAAGGGATTTCAATTATCCTGCAGATTGAGGTAGGCTATGGCCATCTTCAATGAGGGACAGTACAAAAGTTTGCAGTAAGCAGCAAAAGAAAGCACTGAAAAAGGAGTTTGGGCTTGATGGAAAAGATGTCAGAAATGGGTCAAGTGCACAGGATAAAACTGACACTTCACCACCTCCTCAGAGTATTCCTGGACCTTTGAAAGGGTCCAATAATGCCTAACTCCTGCTGGCTCCCAGGGACTCCAAATGTTTTCAAGGAGCAAGTGGTTGTTGTCATGTTGCTGTGGCAGAAGTGCTAAATCCAGGAGGTCTCCTGACCTGAAGAAGACCCAGACGACCTCAGCGGTCTGATCCTTGTGAGTACCCTGGCTGAAGAGAGACTTGATGAGTAGAAGTCTGCCCTGGAGATTTTAGGGTTGCAGCATAGGCCGGGAGGCACTTTTGCTGTAATAAGACTTTTGTGGTACTTTTGGCCTCTGGAGGACTGGGACAAATGCTGAGGTTCTTTGAGAGAGGACACATAAAGTGGTCAAGATGTCCTGTTTCTTCCCTTTCTGAGCTTTTCGTCATGAAGACAATGGCTTCAGTACAACCTCATGCTCGAAGTATTCTACCACTTGGAGCCCTTACCAGCTATTTCATCCAGCTTTGTCCCACTGGAGAATTTCAAGAACCCAAAAAAAGATTTTGATGTAAAACCTGGGGTCCGAGTAATGTGGCCAATCCACCCTAGCAGCAAGAGGCCTTGGTGGCTGCGGAATCCTGCTTCGTCTTACTCACAGATTTTGGTGCCAAATCTGAAGGCTTCAGTAGAAGCTCAATGACGATCCATCAGATTTTGAGGAACCCTCTCCAGCATCTTGGTTTGCCCCACTGCAGGACATTGAGAGGCAGAAAAACCTTTAGGTTCCCTAGAAAAATCTTTGCATGTGACATTTACCTGCTTCTTTTGTCTTAAAAATCTATGTCACTGATTCATCCTATCTGATTTTGATAATTATTATGTCTTTATACTTGTTAAATTCTTTTTGATTTTTCTAAATTGGCCTGGAAAGTTTATTTAGTTTTGTTCTTTAATATTGTTTAATACTCTTTGAATGTTAAACACATTTCTCTAAGACTTTGGTTCCTGCTTTAGCCACCGCTACCAGGGGTGAACAGTGATTCCCTTCGAACTATGACATGATCTAAGCAGAGGGTACTTATTTGGTTGGCAGCGACACCCTCAGCCAAATTAGTAGCCCACTTTTTGACAGAAGCAATTAAACTAATGCAAAGTATAGAGGAATAAAGCGTGAAAATAGAAGTACTTCTGAAGAAGGCTATTTTTAATTGCTCTTAGCTAATAGGTGACCGCTGCTATCATTGCAGTTAGTGTGTGTTCTCAGTAGCATACATGCTTGGATTGCATTCCCTAGCATTTCAATGTGATGGACGCAAATAAAAACACAGGACCAAAAGGTATTTTCCCCTAGAGATCATGTTTTATTACAACACCATTCTCAGAGCACAATACTGGCAATATTCTCTCTCACCTCCATAATATCGGGACAAATGTTCCCGGACAACAAAGGGGCATATTAACAACGGCCAGCGATAATTATCGCTGGCCGTGCTTAGCGTGAGGAATCCTATCGCCGGCTATCGCTGGAAATTATCGCCATGCTAGCGCTGTATTAACAACGCTTAGCGCAAGGCGATAATTTTCCAGTGATAGCGATGTTTTCCATGGAACATCGCTGGTTTTCCAGCGATGTCCCATGGAAAGCGACATATACTTGGCGATAGGGCCTGTGGTCTTAGCCACACAATCCACCCCCATGTTAGGTATGCCTTAGTCAGGAATTTAGCAGACGTTAAATTCCTGCGTTAAGAGCATACTAACGCAATTTAAAATATCGCTAACCCACGTTGCTAATATGGCGATACCTGGGTTAGCGATATTTCCCTGTTGTTTTCACAGGCACGCCCCCTTTGCATCTCATTAGCGATGCGATGGGAGGCGTGCAGAAAAGCAGACGCTAAGTCAGGAATCACGCGCTAAGCGTGTCCTTGATAGTCGGCGATAAAATTATCGCCGCTTTTCGATCCGAAAACGGACGCTAAAGCGGCGATAATTCATTAACGCCGCCTTGTTAATATGCCCCAAAGTGAGGATGGTGGATTAGGGTCTGGAGTCAGCTCATCAATATAGCTACAACGGCAATGCAACGTTTCTTAGCAGAAATCCAATTCAGAACAAAGATGTAGTGGCCGTGGGTAGAGATGCTCAGAGTCCTGCAAGCCATCATTAAACCACTGCCAATAAAACACATGTGTATAACCAATGGCTCTGAAATATCACACAAAACAGGGAAGCCATGTAATATCCGCACCATACCAGCAATCGTCCTCTATCTCTGCTGCTCTTGGCAACAGACAAAACCTTGCTCAGCACTTCTGATTGTTTATAATCGCTCCCTCGGGGGCTCTCTTATTTCTTCAATCCTTTTCTTTTACTTCAAGGGCTATTACTCACTCGCAGCTACTTAAGCTCTTTTCACAGTTAATAATTATAATGTTTTCCCAATTTTCATCCAAATCCTGTCACTTCCTTTTCCCTTCCAATCTAAGACTAGATTACATTTGTTTAGTCTCTATTTTAACGGTTTCCCCTTGTCTAAGACCTCTCTTTTACAACTCTGCGGTCTCCTCTGTCCAACTCATGCATTCACTTTTTTCAATCACTCCCAGCACCATTAGCCTATTATGTGGCACCTTCGAGCAACGTTTATAATATCCTTCCCATGCTTCCTATGGGTGCACATTTACATTTGCTGTATGAATATTGATATTGACATGATTTCCAGGAGACCGTGTATCCTCATATGCCCCCCTTTCTTACAGATTCTTCATAACCAGAATGAACTGCTGGGCTGGTTCCACAGTCACCGGGCTCTTTCATCCGGAGCCCTGCTGAAGACTGGTCCAGACCTCTTAATTTCCAGTTTATCTCCAACACCGCATCCCCTTGCCTTAATCCAAGTTTGAGCTCCTTGGCCCTGTCGTGCTGCTGGCCTGAGCTTCTCCATTTCGTTTTTTCCTGGTTTGGCAATAAGACTGGAGGATTATTGGTG
The DNA here is from genome assembly GCA_963921515.1 of Calotriton arnoldi. Classification (NCBI taxonomy): domain Eukaryota; kingdom Metazoa; phylum Chordata; class Amphibia; order Caudata; family Salamandridae; genus Calotriton; species Calotriton arnoldi. The sequence continues at coordinate 86,745 of CAWUFW010022360.1, read as the reverse complement.
TGGCTACTTCTTTATACCAACGATGACATAAGAATATATCTGTCCTTCCATAATATCTCTAACGCTAACTGACAGAATAACGAGATTTCACATTTTATACAAATTATCTTTAATAAAATCTTAGATTCATTCTTCACTGAATCTAGGAAATTCCCATTTTGTCAAAGGGAACCCTAATAATGACTTTATGGCAGCAAGTGCATAGTTAATTTTGATTGAATAGTATATGCTGTCGTTCAAAAAGACTACTAAATGGATGTATTTGAATGTCTTTCTATTGTACATTGAATATGTATTTCAAGAGTTGCTGACAGCTTCATGCTTGACTTCCCTTAAGGCTGACAAAAATACAGACAGACTTTATAAAGTAACTACTTAAGTCTACATATTATAACTTTTTGTTGATGTTGTCTTCAATACAGTGTTTTTCAAAGTAAATGAGTTGAATATCAATAATAAGTCAGTGGGGGGGCGTGGCTTCGGCGCCGAACGTGATGGCCGCAACTCCGTGAGGCTCCGTGTCTCCCTGGGCTTCTGCCCGTAATTAATCCGCTTAATGATCTGCTCTCACATGTCGGATCGAGTCAACTGAACACCGGAATACATGCAGAAGAAGCGGCCCGGACCTGCAGGGAACTATCGATTGTAGCCGGTCTGCGCTGAGAACTGCGGCCTAGGGGGCAGTGAGGCCCCGGGCTCGAGTGGCTGCTGCGCCCGACCACGAACATCGGAGGTGCCAGTAGATTGCGTAACCCAGTGAAAAAAGACACAGACGGCTCAACTGCAGCAGATCGTGTTGCGATCAGAGATGCAATGCTAAGCGGGTCGGGCGCTTATCGAACTCAGAGGGGCGCAGAAGAAAAGCGGCAGACCCGAGAACAGAGCACCGCCCAGAGCCTGCAGTCACCGGAATAACCGGAGGACAACATAGCACCCAAAGCGCAACCCCTGGTGAGTGATTGCCGGGGTTGCGGAGTCAAAAGGGGCCGCAGGAGCACTGGAACTACAGGCGGGCGATACCAAGGCTATAATAACAAGCCTATAACGAAGCGTACTGACTGGTGGAAGATTCCCGTAAGCTAGATGGCGCTGAAGATGGGACACGAAGGGGCAGAGGACTAATCGGTGGTGGAACACGGTGGGGTTCCTCCGTGCTGAGGGAATATAAAAGCAGTTGCCCCCAATATTTGAAAGACTGCTCGGCTGGGCGGTAACCACCCGGTCGAGACGGCGCACTAATCCGGTGTCCACTGCACTAATTAACACCACGGCAGCGGCTAGACAGAAAGCACACCCACAGTGAGTGAGTGGGGAGATTGTTGGGCAACAATAAGCTGTGACGACTTGATGCCATAAATTACTAAAAAGGCGCATAGGAAGTGGTACGAAGGGCGGGAGGCCCGTAATACGCCCGGAGATACACAGACTCAGTGGAGCGCAGGGGGTAACGCCTGGCCGACAGCTACCCGAGGCAGAGTCTCACACACATGAATGGCAGACTGAGAGTGCGAGATACCCCAATGTCGGAAAGATTGCTTTGCTGGAAGGCGACGAACCACTGACCCAGCCAAAGGTTGCGTAGGGGCCTGCATTGTGCGAGGTGGGAGAAGATCCGAACCGGAGAGCCAGAGCTCGTACCCTATACAGAGTCCGGGTGAAGATTGTGGCGCCATAGCGTGATCGGAGGCCGGAAACCTCAGCAGCTGTTGGGGACCCAACGGATCGCCCAGTAACTGGTCATTATGTGGGGCGGTAAAGGAACTAAGGGCGCCCTCCAAACCAAACTAGACAAGTACACAATGCAAAAGCGGACAGAACCGGACGCCCTAGGTAAGGGTGGGGAAGAAGCGGCACTGGGGCTGACCGTGGAGATCCATCGCTAAAAGATATCATGGAGGCCATAATGGGAATTCGCACAGCTCTCGAAACGCGGATGGACTCCATTACGACGGAGGTTACACTGATGAGGGCGGACATGCACAATATTAGCGAAAAAGTCCAAAATATGGAAGTGGTTACAGCAGAGTTAAATGTTAAGGCAACCCAGATGCAACGGGATATCAAGGAACATCAGGATACTTGGAGTACCTGAGAAAGCGGAAGGACCAGCGGCTGACCTCTTTGTTGAGACCCTCATCTGCGACTATTTGAAACCGAAATCCTTGTCTGCATTCTTCACAGTTGAAAGAGCGCACAGAGTTCCCGGAGGCAAGCCTAAACCGGGAGCCCCCCCCCCAGGCCCCTACTGGCGAGGCTGTTGAACTTCAGGGACCGAGACGTCGTTTTGCAGACTGCCCATACGGCCCCGCCGATTAAATATGAGAACAGTGAGATTACCTTTTACCCCGACTTTACGATAGCAGTGCAGAAAAGAAGAAGGTCTTTTTTGGAGGTCAAGTGGCAACTGCGAGAAAAAGGTATCCGATACTGGATGCTATTCCCGGCGAAGCTTAGAGTCGAGGCTGAGGGTCGATCCTGGTTCTTTGAGACGCCGGAGTCAGCGGCAGACTGGTTGGAGGGTTGGAGACCGGCAAGAGACCACAACCCTAGAAAAGGGAAGGAGCATTTCTTGAATACTAAATCTACACAGCAAGGTGGACGACACGATTCATCTCCAAAAGAGACTGAGGGGGCCGGAGCACACAGCTGAGGGACGAGAAGGATTGGCACCCCCGAAGGACTGGGCCGAGAAGAGCACGATAAGTGATTTAGTTGTATCAGGACATATAGGTGTTATAGACATGTTGAGATGTTGATCGAAGGACAGGAACCGGGGAGTCCGGCCTGGGGGCCACGCCCTAACATTACTTTTAGTTAGTTGTAAATGGGGTGACAGGCACTCTGCAAAGTTGGGGATTTGGGTACTTCTAAGCCCAGTGTGCAGGGAGCAGGGAGGGGGGTAATGAGGGTTGTGCTATTGTTGCAGTGTTAGTTCGATACAGATTCACACATTACGAGCAGGGACACAAATGGGGCAATGGGGAGGGGGCAGGACCATGGGAACCGAACATCCACCACCACCCCCCTATGGTTGGACACATTCGTTGTGGGGAAGGAACTCCGTCTTTTCTCTTGGGTATGAGTAGAGTGTGGAACTATGGGCACCACTGGTGAGAAAGCGTTCAGGCTCCTGTCCTGGAACGTAAATGGATTACCAGACAAACTTAAAAGGGGAATTGTATTGCAATTTCTTAAACGTCACTCCACTGAGGTGGTACTACTACAGGAAACGCACCTGATAGGAAATATGTGCAAGGCCTTAGCTAGATGGGGCTATCAACTGGTGGTACATTCAGGGTTCACCACAGGGTCGAGAGGTGTGGGTATTCTAAAGAGAAGGTCCTTCCCCATGACCATAGATCGCATATGCACCGACCACCTGGGGAGATATGCAGCAGTGTCTGGAATCTGGGAAGGGGAAGAACTGACCACGATATCGATATATGCACCGCCAGGCTTGCAGGAAGCAACGTTCAAAGATGTAGGGAATATAATGCTAACGTTTCCCAACAGAAAGTTGATAATGGGGGAGACCTCAACTCCGTCATGTCGGGAAGTTTAGACTGTTATCCACCCAGGGATATAGCCCACTCACAGCTGACACTCCCACACTTCATAGACGCAATGGGACTAGTGGATGTATGGAGGGTGCATCATCCCACTGAGACACAGTTCTCATATCACTCGGGGGCTCATAATAGTCTTTCTCGGATAGACTATATCCTTTCCCCGGCGGATCAGGTACGAAACGTTAAGGAGATCAGGCACCTAGCAAGGGGAATATCGGACGATTCCCCCGTATTGATGCAGTTGGTTGTCGGAAGGGGGAGTGGTACTAGATTGGCACCCATACACCCCTGGTACCTCCGAAATCCGAAAATCAAACTACAGATCACTAAAGAAATTGAACACTATTTCAGCGAGAATGAAGGGTTGGTCACATCCGCGAAGGTCCTTTGGGAAGCCTTTAGAAACGGTGATCCAGGGTCATGTGATATCCCAGATAGCGGGTGAAAAAAAGGAAAAAAATGCTGGATTGTTAACGCTAGAGGAAGATATACTGAAGCTAGAGAATGAACTCACTACATCAGACATGAGGGGTAAGACTCACTTGCTTAACCTAAAGAAAGAAGAGTATAGAAACGAAGCGAGGGACATGGTGAAAACATTGCATAATCATAAATTGGGGCGCGTATATGAGCTAGGAGACAAGGCAGGGAGACTGTTGGCATGGTTAGACAAGAGAGAAATGGCAGGCCGGTTGGTTACGGAGCTCCAAACAGAAGATGGCGAGTGTCTCACAGATACACAGGATATCGCGGACGAATTCGCCCACTATTACGTGCAGCTCTATACCTCCAAGATCACTAGGCAGGACAGAGAGGTGAGGGAATTACTGTCAGAAATGCATTTACCGGTGTTGGCGGAAGAGGAAAGAGCACAATTAGACGCGGATCTCGCACAGGACGAAATAGCACTTGCTATACGTGCCCTTCAACCGGGGAAGGCAATGGGCCCAAATGGTCTCCCGATCGAGCTCTACAAGCTCCGACCAGATAAAATCGCCCCCATCTTAAGAAAATGTATGAGGAAAGTCTTGAGAAGGGATCCCTTCCACACGACCAGAGAATAGCCATCCTAGTAGTGATACATAAGGACGGTAAGCCCAAACATAAGTGCTCATCATATCGACCGATATCGCTTTAAAATGCTGAGGTGAAAATTTTGGCCAAATTGCTGGCAACCTGGCTGGTCCGGGTAAGTTCCGGTTTGGTGCATCCGGACCAATCGGGCTTTATGCCTTCCAGAAATACATCCTTAAATTTGCGGAGATTACATGGGGTGATGGGGCGGGTAAATACCATAAGAGAAGATGCAGTGGTGGTGTCCCTGGACGCCACCATGGCATTTGATGCCATAGAGTGGTCATTTCTCTTCGCTGTGCTGGAGAAATTTGGGTTTGGGCCTGCATTTATCAGTTGGGTGTGACTCCTGTATACGGATCCCCTTGCAACAGTTGTAGTTAATAATAAAAAATCGGCCATCTTCCATCTCCACAGAGGGACCCGACAGGGCTGCCCCTTGTCCCCGCTATTATTTGCATTAACGTTAGAACCACTAGCCCACTGGATCCGTTTAGATCCTATAATACAGGGATTACGTTGGACAGAGGAAAGGGAAGACCGTATCTCACTCTATGCGGATGACATCTTGCTGTACCTAGCCTCTCCAGGGAGATCCCTGTACAGGGTATTAAACATTTTCACTAACTTTGGTATGTACTCAGGTTACACCATTAACTGGTCGAAATCGCTCGTATTTGTACTCAGTGGAAACCCACCCCCATACCCAAAGATTGCAAGATGGCGATAGCCATGGATGGGTTCAAATATCTTGGGCTGTTCATCACTAAAGATCCCAAATTATACAATGCGTCCAACTTGTTGCCGCCGCTACAACGACTGAGACACGATGTGGAACACTGGAAGACTCTTCCACTGTCGCTATTAGGCAGAGCAGCGCTTTTTAAGATGATGTTGCTACCTCGTTTTCTGTATGCCCTCCAAAATTCACCTGAATTGGTCCCGGCATCATACTTTAGATCGGTAGAAAGTGCGCGGAGAACTCTGCTATGGGGAAACAGTCCACCGAGAATTGCATTCCCAAAACTGGTAAAAAGTTGGTATGACGGGGGAATAGGCTTACCAAATATTAAAAAGTACTATTGGGCGGCACAGTTAATTGCCATCAACCACTGTGTATACCGGCCTCAGCATGACCCGGGGTACACTATGGATAGGTGGCTCTTGCCTGGAAGTAACCACACACAGGCGTTATACTCTAAGCCGACGAAATTCCACCTGACAGGCCCCACAAAACACTTAGTCCAGGTTTGGAATACAGTGCACAGAAGTATGGGATGGGCAGATACCATCACACAGGCCACCCCACTGTGGGATACGGAACAACTGGGCTCCCTCTGGAGATCGAAGGATTTCGATAAGTGGGACACCATCGGGATATCACGAGTGGGGGATCTCTGGAAAAAGGGGGAGGTAATACCCTTCGCGACTTTGCAGCAAGAGCACGAATTGGCTTAAACTGAAAGATTCCAGTATTTACAGATAAGACATGCCTTACAGACAGTGATCCCAGGGGGAGTTACCCCTCCCAAGGCCTCGCCACTTGAAGATAGACTGCTAGACGGGTATATGCCAAAAAAGGCGATTTCACTGACTTACCTGAAATTGATTAATTATTCACCTGATCCTCTTTCGCAACTCTGTGCCAGATGGGAAGGGGATTTACCGCGGCTGGAGGAGGAGGACTGGCAAGACGCACTGGCATCACCAAGAGAGGTTGCAATATCCTCTAAATTTAAACTGGTGCAGCTAAAAATATTGCACAGATTCCTACAGATTACGAATCGCTACTAGGAATCGCAAATAGGAAATGCCAGTGTATTCCCACCTATGGGAGAAATAGGAAATGGTTTCCTAATAGGCAATTTAAGAAAGGCAACGCCAAGGGTGCCTCTTGTCTCAAGGCCCCCCTGGAGGCACCCCGAATTTCCTAGTGCATATGTGCGCTTCATGTCACAATGAATAGAAATGCATTTTTATTGCATTTTTTTATTTTGCACATTTACCATTAACTTGAAGTTGATGATAATTGCATTTTCTAAATGTTTAATTCCTAACGCGGTCACAATTTGCGTATTCTACTGTGTGTAAATAGCAAATTGCGATCGTTTTTGGTCCTTTGTACATCTGAAAAAGCCATTTAGCATTTCATTAGCAGGCCAAAATAGCGATTCGGCCTGTTAAGAAATGCTAAATGGCTTTGTACATCTGGGCCTTAATCTTCTCCCATGTTTGATGGATATTGAGGACATCCCCAAATGTAGATCTCTAGAGGCAAAAGTCACAACATTGCCTCTTCCTGATAAGAAGATATCAAGAATATATTAAAAAAAATTGATATACACTGGATACATTCCCAGAACTCAGAAGAGATGCGGATGTGGGACAGAAAGATGATGTGGAGTGGCACACAGCCTTGATGGCACCTACATAGAAATAATTGCACTAAACAGAAATTGTGAAGATTAAGCAGGTAGCAGTCCCATGATGATAACCTCCCAATGCAGTGGAATTGACACACACAGACAGCTTTCCTTAGCCACTAGAGCAGTGATACTCAAAGTATGGCAGAGGTGCTGCATGTGGCCCTCCTGACCTTTACATGCGGCCCCCCTGGTCAACAGTAGCACGGGAATCCACAAACATTAAAAAATGTTAAATAAACAGGAAAGCTTGTATTTGAAGGATAAAATAAGTTAAAGGAAGTAACTAAAGTGGCGTAGCAGGGGGGTGGGGGTGGCGGCCTCGGGGTGTCAAACGGACAAAGGTCTAGCTACGCCACTGAGCAACTAGGGTGCCCTGCAACGTTTGGAAGTAAAAACACCTTAATTTTCAAAGACCTCTTGTAGCCAAAGTGTAAAAATATGATAGTCTGTTCAAATTCAAAAAGTGTATATCATTAACAAGCAGACCCTTTCACCTTAGTACATCAGTGCATTGAAAAGCATTTTTTTAAAGTGATAGTTTTCAAACATGAATTTAGAAACTTTCATTCTCTACCTCCGACACTCCTCTCCCCCTACACTCAAACAATGGCAATAATGAACTAAGGCAATAGTCAGTTCTTATGTGGACTTTTTGGGCAGCTTGGGCTTGTATCATACATGAACATTACGGTTTATTAAATCAACCACAGGAGAAGGATTTGTACAGCACCAGGGCCGGACTGGCTACCGGGCGTTTTGGTGTGCTGCCAAGCTGGGGGGTGATTTCACTGCAAGGGGGGCTGATTTCGTTGATGGGGATCTGCGTGTGCTTCTAAATAAACTAAGCAAAACGAATGGCTTTAAGCACACGCAGGTCAACGAAATCAGCCCCCAGCTTGGCAGCACACCAAAACGCTGGGTAGCCAGTCCGGCTCTGTACAGCACAGATCCTAAAGGTGTGTATTTTGAGATCCTCATATGTGATACTGAAAAAGGAGGGAAAGTGAAATAAAACAATGTTGGGGTTCACACAATTTAGTTAAGTGGAGATGCCAGGATTAATCCCAAGTTGTTGGTTTCAAATTGTGCAATTCAGACACTAGCTGTATATGTTTCGCTTCCCCTACACCCACCATATTGCCAATCTCCTCCAGCCTCTGACCGCCACCGTGCTGGCATTAATGTGACCCTCCGTCACATCACTGACCAAACCTTGTGGCCCCTGGGAAAATGTTTGCGAGTACCCTTGCACTAGATGATAAAGTGTGTTGCACTCCCTTCGGAGTAAAGGAAAACAGACAGGTGGTTCTCACTCTTCTCTATGACAAGTTATGTGCATCAAAAACTTATCTACAGGGGCTACATATATATATGAACTCTTACCCTGAGCACTAGAAAAAGTAGACACACACAACTGCTGGTATTTTATAATAATTGAGTGTAAGAAATGGGGGTCTCTAGTTGGCAGAGGTAGGTACCTTTGTCCAAGTACAGGCCCTTCTACCTAGTCAGGGTAAGGGGGGATACACTTCTAAAATACCCCCTGCTCACCCCCTTGGTAGCTTCGCACGAGCAGACAGGCTTATCTCAGAGGCAGTGTGTAAAGCATTTGTGAACACATACAGTAATACAGTGAAAACACTACAAATGGATACCACACCAGTTTAGAAAAATAGGTAATCTTTATCTAAACCAAACAAGACCAAAACGACAAAAATCCACAATACAGTTATCAAGATATCCTTAAAAATAGGGTATTCACTCAAATAAAGTTTGTAGCAACAAATAACTCCACCTGGAGTTATTACGACATCGTGACAGATGAAAACCCCAAAGTACGCGCTGACCTGCGAAGTGCATGGCGTCAGGCGCGGAATCAAGCAGACCCCCAAAGAACAGTACCTTGGAAACAATGAAAGCACAGACGGTGCACGGCGTGGGGGACGAGATGCTTTGTTGGCGCAGGGTGGTGTCGGTTCCTTACGACCCCAGGGGAGGTGAAACCTTGGTTCCTTACTGCGATGCAGGGGAGGTGAGACGTCGGTTCCTTACTGTGTCGGGGAGGTGACATCACTGTGGCAGTGAGACATCGGTTCCTTATGATGATGCAGTGTCGATGGATTCAGGAGTCACCCACGTCGAGTATCGGCTCTGCGTTGATGAAGCACCGGCATCGGTGAAGTCGGTGCTGCGGTGAAAGTCGGGATGGTGCGTCGTGGATGTCACGAGCGGTGTCCTCGGCTCCGGTGCAGGCAGCGGCCTCTGTGACGGCTTCGGAGTCGATGCGGCAGGGCGTCAGCAGACGTCGGGCCTACGGTGCAAGTTGGGGTGGTGCGTCGTGCTCTTCACGAGCAGTGCCCATGGCTTGGGTGCAGGTTACGGCATGGCTCGCTGGCGTCAGTGTTGCAATTTCCTTCTGTGGCAGCTGAAACAGCAGTTCCAGATGCAGAAAGACAGAAGAAATTAAGTATTTGTGCCCCTGAGACTCCAGAACAGGAGGCAAGCTCTATTTCAAGCCCTTGGAGATCCTCCACAAGCAGGTGACACAGCAAACAGTAAAGTCCTTCTCCTTTCCATGGCAGCAAGTAGCGACTGCAGGCCAACCCCAGTTAGCAAAACAGCACAGGGGCAGTATTCCTCCTCAGCTTCTCTGACTCTTCTCCTTGGCAAAGGTTCCTCTTGATTCCCAGAAGTGATCTAAAATTCTGGGGTCTGGGCCCCAATATTTATACTACAAAATCTGTTGTTCTCTGGTGGCAGAGAAGCCCTGTGCTCCGTCAAAACCAGTTCTGTCCTCTCTGGTGCAGCGTCCTGGCAGGAGATGGAGACAGCATTGTGGAAGGTAGACCAGGCCCATTCAGGTGAAAGGAAATCTCCTCCCCCTACTCTAAATGCAGCCCAGGTCTATTCTGCCCAGCCCTGACTCATCACACTCTCTGGAGCCACTACACCTTCCCAGCCCCAGCCCCTGACACTCCAAACCCAGACAGTCAATCAACATCCCAGCAGAGGCACACTGGCTGGCTAAGCAAGAAAATACCTACTTTCTAAAAGTGGTATTTTCAAACACAGAATGTAAAAATCACCCTCACTAAAAGATGAATTTTAAAATTCTGAGTTCAGGCATACTAATCTTTATTTTCCTACCTTGTTCCCAGGGGTAGTTAGGCTTATAAGATGTTATAAGCAAACTCCCCATTCAATCCTGTGGGAACAGGTAGCCTTGCAATAGTGAAAAACGAAATTGGCAGTATTTCAATATCAGGACATGCCACACACACCAGGGCATGTCCTACCTTTCACATACACTGCACCCTGCCCACAGGGGTATCTTGGGCCTACCTTAGGGATGACTAACATGTAAGAAAAGGGAAGGTTAGGGCCTGGCAAGTGGATGCACTTGCCATGTCGACATGGCAGTACTAGACTGTCCACAGATACTGCAGTGGCAGATCTGAGTCACATTTACAGGCTGCTTATGTGGGTGGCACAATCAGTGCTGCAGGCCCACTAGCAGCATTTGATTTACAGGCCCTGGGCACACACAGTGCACTGTACTAGGGACTGACTAGTAAATCAAATAAGCCAATCATGGAAACCCCAATCAATAACAATAATTTACAAAGGGAGCACTGGCACTTTGGCACTGAACAGCAGTGGCAAAGTGACCAAAGCATCTCGACCAGCAAAACGGAGTCCAACACACAGCAAAAACACAGGAGGTCAAGGCAAAAAATACAGGGGAAACCCACGCCAATGATGCCAGGTCTAACATTGATTATTTATTATTTACAAGCAGCACATAAACCTTATTTATTAGAATAAAGGTAATTATTATAATTATTTCAGCAATCATTATATAAAACAAAATGACCATTAAAAAACCTGAATCATTTTACATCATGCATCCCTATTTATTTCCTTAATAGATACATCTAATCTTTATCTAACACCTATGTGGAGACATTACCAGCCTCATGGTTATCTGAACTGAACTATTAGTAGTGTCCCTAACTGTTTTATGCCAAGCCATGTAACTATTTCTGTATGCCTCAGAAAGCTGTGGGGCCTGTTGTCAGATAATGGAACTCAGTCTTGTCCTGCCAAGCAATCAGTTTTCACGCCCCCCTCCTTAATCCCCAAGTCTCTTTATACCTTTCTCCCAACGGTTTATGAGCCTTTCCATGAGCTGTGTATGCTTTTCCTTAACAGTTAGTAGTGTGGTCCCCTTTGATTTGTCTTGTGCCATTTTTTTAAACTCTGGCATCTCATCTTCTGCCTTCATCATTTCCCTTTCTAATGGCAGTCTAAACCCATGTATCATTCTGATGCACATTTTTCTTGGCACCACTTCAAACGCCTCCCAAATAGTTGTGAGGTGCACAGATCGCCTGGTTTTCCTAAAATAATTATTAATAACTCCTCTGATAATGTGTCTGAAAGTTGTGCATCGTTTGTCGTTGGAGCGGCCATGTTGATATAAAAGTTTTCACTTATCTGACCATTTGAGCTGTAGATGTCAGATATAATTTTCCCCAAATAATCAACATGTGTGTTGTTTTTCATAACATGTGCTCAAATGTAATTGTCATTCCGCCATTTGTCCTCAGGCCAAAAACTGCAAGAAAAGGGGGGTGGTGGGGAGATGCTATTTCTCCTCTTCACAGGCCATCTAAGAGGACTGGATTTATTTCCTGGTCATTTCCTCAGCATAAACTGCCAGTTTAGTAGTATCAGGAGTAATAAACGCTGAACATTTTAGGTTATAGTAATTGTCACTGGATTACAAAGCAGTGGAGGATCAAATTATATGACAGGGTTGACTAAATTATGCAGCACTAAAAGACACATTTTGTGACACAATCTGTCACATACTATGACAGTATTATATTGGTAATTCATTAACTGAACACACATTAATAATGTATGGGTTTGAACATGACCATACATTTTTAACACCTGAAAAAAGATATTAGCAACTGAAAGTTAACAATTTAACCCTTCCAAAGCATCTGCCACTACGCTGCCACTGCACAACACCATGGGGCATATTTACAAGCCCCTTGCGCCGCCGTTGCGTCACGCAAGTGACGCAGCGGCGACGCAAACCATGCGCCGCGTTGCGCTATATTTACAACGTGACACATCTAGGGAGATGCGTCACGTAGTAAACCCCTGCGCCACATGAAACCTGCGTCAGGTTTCATGTGGGCGTACCGGCGCAGCGGGGGCGTTCCGGCGCAGGTACGCCTCGGAAAAGTGACGTAGTGAAATCTACAAGATTTCACGCAGTCACCTTTCCGACGCTGGTGCGCCAAATCCTTACGCCTGCTTCAAGCAGGCGTAAGGATGGCGCACCATGTTAGGGATAGGGAAGGTTGGGACAGTGCTGGAGTTGCGTCGCGCTTGCGACACGACTTCAGCACTGCGCCAACCTTCCGCCGGCAGATGCGTCACGCATCTGCTTATCCTTGCGCCACGATGCGCCGCATTGTAAATGCGGCGCATCGGACGTGGCGCAAGGGTGAACTTGCGTGACGCATTTTCCTGGCGCATCCCTGCTGATATGCAGGGATGCGCCAGGGAACGTAAATATGCCCCCATGTTTCTCTTTTTTTAGCAACATTTTTATCTGTTTGAACTTGAAACATTTTTTATTTGAAATCTGAAAATGATGCAGAGAATTGTCAAGTACAGCACTAAATAAATATGTGAACATGCTTTTGCCACACAATTGCATACATTCAGTCTGCCTGATTATAATTGCTGCAGTCACACATGTTAGTGCTGGGCCCACTGATGTACTGTCTTCAGATAAACCTCCAATGTAGTCTGTGCTTTGCATGGTGATTCTAGGCCTGAGCCAAATTTACATTTTGTCGGCATCATTCACGCATTTTCAGGAATTTCAAATTATGCTTGTTACACAAAATTCCGCTATTTTGTGTAAGTATGCACCATTCACAGTGAATGCAGGAAACAACAGAATATGAGCGACTGTTGGTCATGGTATGTTTGATTTTTTCCAGTGAAAGGCATTGTTGCTTCAAACTTTGACCCAACGACTCATTTTGTGCTAAAATATGGTGCAAAATGATGGATTTTTATTTCACGTAATTATGTTTACGTTTGCACAAGTTTTTCTAATTTTGTCGAAAGTTAATATTAATATGCAAATAGCAAATTATGCGAATTTCACATATGCCTACCAGATTCCTCATGCAGGATTTGATCAAGCTTTCATTGTCACCCATTTCTAGTCATTGGAAGTGAAATCATTTTTTCCATCATCTATCACCTTTAATTTTGCTAGAAAGAGTAGCATGTTTTCCCGGTCTAACTTTAGCAGTCTCTATTTCACCTTAGTAGTAGTTGCACTTATTCTAGACTGTGATACTGCTTGAAGGTGGTGTACTGCTGTTGTATAGTCAGGAAAGATGTGCACAGTGGTGTTTCGGTATTCAGTATGCCCCAGTTGTCTCTCTCTGCAATATGTTGTCAGAATTTCGATGGTTCAGTAACCTTGCTATGATGGTCTTTGCTAGGCCCCAGTGTGCGGCAGCAGGACAGGTGCTTTGTGAGCTCTCTCTACAGTGAAGAACTTGGACTGCTCTTCAGGGTCTTTCACCTGCAACAGCCACTCTTCCAGGAACAGTTCCATTGATTTTCCTTCTGATGTTTTTTTTTATTTTCATCATGCCCTCAACCCTCCTGTGGAGGGGCCAAAAGAGGAGTTTCCACTAAATATCGGGCACCTGCTCTTTCAATAAAACTAGGGCTGTTGTTATTGTCAATAGAGTTAGCATAATTCCCAAAATTCAAAATACTTGAATAGGAGAAAGAAGGAAATGACCTCTCATCTGAAATAGCAGTTCTACATGTTTATACAGCATCCTGCTATGTAATCTTTTAGACAGTATTGTGCTATTTGTAGGCTCAATTTTCATACAGTAGCTTATGTACGCCCTATTGTCAATTTTAGTGTAGTTGTAGGGTGGGAAGAGAACAACAGTACAACCCCTTTTTCATACTATTACACAGCCAAGTATTCCATCCAAATTCCATGTCAGTACACTATTGGATGCAGTGTTTCATCCCCCACCCGAAACATTAGACATTGATGATTACCACATCCCCCCTAGGCTTCTAAGAGAATAAAATGTGATGTAGGCTACTCAGTACCCTAATTGCTTACACTTGACAGAGTGATAGGGACTCATAGTTAAGTCATTCTAGGTATATCTGTTCAGGTAGCACAGAGCCATCCTGTAGGAGAGTAGGATCTGCCTCTTATGGTTACCCCCACTTTTTGCTGGTGTATCACTGTTTTTCGACTTTAGTCTGGCTAGGGCCCTGCTATCCAGGACCCCAGCCTAGCTGCTTCCTCTCTAAATTGATTCCCTGTACTTTAGGTACACCACAGATTGGATTCTGGAGTGCCCTTATAAGTCCCTAGTATATGGTATATTATGTACCAAGGGCATAGACATCCCAGAGGCCTACCAGGGGCTGAAGCATGTATTGAGCCACCCCTGGAAGATCATCCAAAATGACACCACAGGACTGCTACAGCAGCCTGAGTGAGGTGGTGCATGCACCCCTTGCAGAGATATAGGTTCACTATATCTCACCTAACACTGCACATAGAAACCTATCAGTCACCCCTATGGCAGGCCTTATCAATCCTGAAGGCAGGGTGCTTGGTTATATGTGAGAGGGTGCCCATGCATGAGCAGAGCCCCTCTGCAGCTCTCAGAATCTCCTATCCGGGGTTGTCTGTGGTGCAGCCTGACCATATACTCTTAAGTGCATTATATCTAAACTGTAAATGCTAACTTTGGGATGGCTGCACGGAAACATGTCGTGTTTGGTGTCAAACACCTTGGAATTATACCCCCACACCAGTCCCTGGTGTGGGAGTATGATCCCACCCTTCTAGAGGGAGAGACATGACAGCACCGGTATACCCGGTACCAACTAAACAGAGCCTGGCATCACAAAATGGATGCTGCAGCCACGAGTCTGGCCTCCTGCTGCTGGACGAAACCCCGGCAGGGTAGGCCTGGACAATAGGTTTCCTGTCTCAGGGAGGTGTTACCACCTCCCAGACAGGCCTTAGTGGATTAGGGGTGGTTGGTGCACTCTCTGAGGGCTTTGAAGTCCTGCACTGGGGGCACATTTGGTGTCCTCGTGCATACCCCAGTTCAAACCGGTTGCAGGGGCTGCCAGCCCCTGCTCTGGCGCGAAACTGGACAAAGGAAATGGGTGTAGCCACCCCTCTTTCCAAACCCTCCCATAGGTGGGTCCCCAGAGTTAGTCCAACCCCTTTTTTTTTTTTTTGCAGAGTTTTATATAGCGCGAACTTGACTCGAATCGGGTATCAGAGCGCTTTACATAGCACCAGTTACGTTACATTAGGACACAGATTCATTTTTGTTAGGCACGTGGAGATTAAGTGATTTGCCCAGAATCACAGGATGTTCAGCGTCATTGCCGAGACTCGAACCCAGTTCCCCAGGTTCGAGGTCGGACGCCCTAGCCGTTAGGCCAACTCCTCTCCCCAGTATAAGTCCTCTTCTTAGTATAAGTAAGGGAACCCTGGCAACAGGACTTTAGATATCCCTGGATGAAACTCTGAAGCTGAATCCTGGACCTTCGACGCTCTACATCAAGATTAGAGGACTGAAGAATCTCCCTTGGGGTCAAGGAGTGACTCCCCTGCTTGGCAGGCACCAATGAAGCATCTGTCCGGTCTGCATCATTGAAGCTCCCGCCGGACGTCGAAGTCTTTGCATCACCAGGGGTGGATTTCCAGACTTCCCCAAGGCTGCCCTGAGTCCCTAGCAAAGCTGAGGCCCGTAGCTGTTGTGGGTAATGTGGAACCGTGACCCCTAGACACCAAGCACATTTGCAAGTGCATCAACTTCCTGACATTTTTTGAAACTGTGCTTTGGGTTCCAAGTAGCCCTAGCCCCAAGCACCAACTGCAGCGAAGATCACTGGCCTACACTTCACGAGTGTCCCGTGGGCCAGCTCCAAGAGCAACCGCTCAAGGCTCCTTTGCGATCTCTAGTCCGTTGGCTAGTGGGTTCCCACGAAGGCAACTCTTCAATTGCTTGGGCTTTTCTGGTTGCTCCAGAAGTGCCCTGACTTACCCTTGCTGGGTGAGTCCCTCAGACCTTGCTGGTCTGCACCGCAGCCTTTTCTTTACTTCCCCATGACTTGGCGTTGCCAAGGCTTGTTGGGTCCAATCCAGTCGCCGACACTGCAGCACTCGACAAACTTTGTGGAACAGCTCGATTCCAGCTCCTGGTTGTCGTTGACGCCTCCTGGACCTCGTGGCTGAAGAGTCAAGGCACCCGTCAACTCACCTGAAGCACCCGACATCTGAGGGCATTCGACTATCGTGCCCCTGGTCACTGGCTAGTGACCCAGACTCTGTCCCCTCTGCTTTCAGGTCTTCCTCTTCCTCGATCCAGCCTTGGATCGCTCCAGACACTCTTCTTCTTCCCGGCAGCAGCACTTTCCAAGAGGTCGCCATTGAAAACGACGACGATTCCCGACACCTTTTAACACGTATGCACCCAGCTTCCCTGGGTGAGGTAACTCAAGTATTTCGGTACTCACGTGGGTGTGGGCCCTAGAAACTCTTAAGTTAAAAGGGGTTAACTGGAAGTCCTCTCCGAAGTGTCCTTTTTCTTTCGCGGCTGTGTTCTCACACTGCACGCGTCCCCCGTGGGTCCCCTGTTTCACTACCTTGGGTGGTTCCTTGGGGTCCAAGCACTTCTACAGGCTCTAGGCCTTGTGTCTAGCTCAGTCGTGGTTCTTATACCACTATTTTAGTATATGGTTTGGTACGCCCCTAGGGCTAAAACGTGTATTGTGCTAATAACTGCTGATATTCGACTTGTAACTTATGTACTTTGAACTCTAGCCTCATAAAGAGACTAGAGGGGTGTGTTTAAGACTAAATACATATATTTTATATATATACCTAGTGTGGTCCTCTTTCATTTGGTCACTCAAGAGATTATAGACTGGTAAAACAAGCTGCTTTACATTCCTCCAAGACTTAGCCTGAAGGCTGCTCTCCATAGCTACCACTAGGAGAGCTTTCAATAAAGGTTGTCTTTAACCTATCATCCATAAGGGGTTGTTTGGACTGGTGCAAGGTGCCCACTATAACTAGTGGACAGCATATGCCAGGCCAACTTCTCACACATCCTTCATTCAGAGGCAGGGAGATGCAGGAATGGCTCTTACAGAAACCTGATCAGGGCCCCAAAGTGTTCAATGTCAAAGTTTATGTTGAGGTCCACACCAAAACTTAAGAAGGAGTGAGAAGTCTTTACAGAAGATATATCCTCATCCTCCCAAACAAAATGCTTCAACAAACTAAAGGAGGAAATATCTTGAATATCATAAAATGCATGTAAGTGGTCTATCCGAGACCGGTAAGTAACGGCACCCAGGTAAATCGGTGCTCATCTTACATTTGTCTCGGACTTGTGTGAGATTAAAGAAGAGTTTTTATGGATATTACCTGGGTGTATATATATATATGAGAGGAAAGTCTCCGACCAAATACCGGCTCCTCTCCACTCGGGGTCGGTGCGAGTTCCGGGTGTCGGATCCCGGCTAAGATACACGAAAATTCCCGTTTTAAAGAGCTCCTCACTCAAACAGGAAAAAGGGACTCGCACTCCAGGGTGAATGTAATTCAATATTTTTACTGGCAACGCGTTTCGATCAAACGATCTTCTTCACAAGCCATATATATTTATTAGGGTCCTCACCCACAGGTACCACCTGTGCCTTGCTCCATCATTGGACCCTCACGCACACACATAAGGTGTGTGAGTGGACTTGACGCGTTTGTAAGCGGAGTTCTGTGATAACTGTGAGTGAAGGCACGGGATCTTGGTGAGTTTAAAATAACCTCTGAAACCTAAAAGGTTATTTCATGGCGTAGGTTTCGGGGATAGATTTAAAGTATGACAAGTGACACTATATTAGGATAAAATGGTCCCAAGTGTCGAATCGGTCGACATGTTTCAGCCACAAACTGCCCCGAAAGGTCAATTGGCTTTCTTCAGGACCTGTGTTTTCCCTGCTAGTTATAATAAACAGCCTATTGGCATGTACAAATCACATTGTTTTTAAAAGCATGCACATTTACATACAGACCATACAGTGAGGACCTTTTCCTTGTATGGTCATCTGCTGAAACGAGAGAAATTCATAATCAAATTTGGGCGTCCTTACATTTTTTAATGTACACCCTTAATTTTGTGCCTAATAAGTGCTAAATGGTTGTTGTGTTGTATCCAGTGATATTTCTTAGTATTATTACACAAGACCGACACATAACATTTAAAAACAGCAGACAGACAGTGGTGTTTCACACCCAATAACAAAAAATGGCAAAATAGAGTGAGGAATACCTACATGTCTAGGTCAATTTACCGACATCATAGGGAAATTTCAGGAATGGACCGTCCCTATAGTCACACACAAGGGGGAATGGACACATCATTATTTAGATCGATGTTCTTACTTACAGTTTAGATGCTTCTGTTGGAATCGGAGATTCAGTAAGTATGAGGTTTTGTCTTACTTCGTCAAGGGTACCAGTCCGCTCAACCCTCGAGGAGTGCCCCTGACTCCCTGCATGTTGGAGATCGAGTGTTTTGCTTCCTGGTTTTAAGGACGCTCCTGATTGTTGTTCGGGATCATGTGATCCCACATCACGTGATAGAGATCAAGTTTTTTACTTCCTAGTTTTTAAGGACGCCCTTGATTGGTGCTTGGAATCATGTGATACAGCATTACATTGCATGACATCCAGATGCATTGTGGGGCATTGAGTTTACAAAGCTGGTGATTTTCAGGGAATCAAGTATTTGTGTGCAAATGATATTTGATGTTAATTTCTCTTTCAGTAATATGTCTGAATACATTAGTATGTCACAGTATGTTATTCCAGGGTATCTCATCATTTAATCCCACCTTTTTTCTTTTTCAAAAATAATTTTTTCAATGTTTCTGGTTTCTTCTGTCATGTGTTCCAGGACTGTCCATCTCTTGTTATTCGGTGTGTGATGACTGTTTATGAAGGGGTCTGCCATTTTGGTTGTATTACGTTTGCATCTTAGGATACTTCTGTGTTCTACAATTCGTGTGCTTATTTTTCTGGTCGTCATGCCTAGGTACTTAAGGTTACATGGACATGTAAAGAGATAGATGACATACTTGCTGTTGCAATTTGTATGCTTTCGCCGTTCCCAGGGGGTAGGTAATCCAACATCTACTGACTTTGTTGGTGATGTCAAATGACAGACACTACATTGGCCACAAGGGTAGTGACCTGTGATTGGTGGTAAACCCAACATTGATAGTCTCTTCTGTGTCTGTTTAGGATATTGTATTGGTCTTGTATGTACCAAACTGTCACGTAGGCTTTTAGCTCTTTTATGTGAGAACAATGGTAAATCCCACTTTCTGCTCCCTACGTTTAATATTTTCCAGTTGTGTTTGATTATTTTTTTGACTTCATTAGACATTGTGTTGTACGTAGTCACGCATACCAATGGTGCTTCTGTCTTTTCTTTTGGATACGTTTCCAGGAGTGATTCCCTGTTCTGGATTTTTGCTCGCTTTTTAGTTTTTTGAATTATATCTTCTGGATACTTTCTGGCTCAGAGTTTCTCTACGAATGTATCTGCTTGTTATTTTAAATCAATCATCTGACTACAATTCCGTCGTAAGTGAAGGAATTGTCCGTACGGCAGATTTTCACGCAATGGTCTAGGGTGAAAGCTATCAAATCGCAGAAGGTTGTTTTTAGCTGTTGGTTTATGGTAAGTGTCTGTGTATAGCTTTCCGTTGTTACTGAAAATAGTGACATCCAGGAATTCCAATCTTTCTTTATCTGTGGTGTAGGTGAACTTGTGGCTGGCGTCCTTATTTTAATCCAATCCACAAATTGTAATGCTGAATCGTTGTCTCCTTTCCATATTACAAAGATATCGTCTATGTATCTAACAATTCGGCAGCCTGTTCTGTAACGATGATGCGTATTTTGGTAAAATACGCTCTGAAGGATAGAAGCAAATTATTGGTACAGATTGATACCATTCTGGAGGAATTGGGCCAACTGGTATCCAAAGAGGTTTTGGATGAATTCGTCAAACAGCTTAACATCAGAATGGCTAAACTTGAAGAGGAAATAACCATGAAAAAACAGCGGAAATGTTTACGAGACTACAAAGATTATCAGGCTGGCCGTACACTTACATTTCACCGTAAATATGACCATCTGTTTGACAACAAAATAGGATCGGTCAATACAACCAGTTTAATGAAACGGACAGTGGTTGAAGTAAGTGAAAGCGATGCATCGGATGGCAGTCTCCCGGATATTTCTGCAGTAGGCCTCAATTCTGAAACGCAGTGTGGATCCACAGAAAAGAAAAAATAATTTTTTGTTACAGTTCCAAGTAATGAATCAAGGCCGGACAGAATCCTATCAAGAACAAGGGAGTCAGAGGGGAAGGGGACGAGGCGGATGAGGAAGAGCAAAAGTAATAAACAAGCCAAAAACAGGAGGAAGAAACGAAGAGAAAACGCCCGTGGGAATGATGACAAGGGGCAGGAAAACCAAAATATGACAGTGATTAATCTTTCTCAAAGAACTCTTTCCGTTCAGGAAATGGAGGTCCTCGCACTAGGTCTGTCCTTTTGTCCCTCTATGAATTTGAATTATACACAGACGAGAATTGATTTGTTTTACTTTTCCAGGAAATTGAAGTTAAAAAAATAGTTTGAGACACATTCTAACAGTAATGTGCCTGGAAGTGGGTCTAGTGTTATGAGTAATCTTAACATTGATGATATTGAAACTCTTCAGATTTTATCTTCTTTGGAAGGGGGGGATCTATCGAGAGAAGAAATGTTGGATAATTGTGAAATGGATTTGGGGGTAAATCCAGTAAGTAATTTTAGGCCCAGGTCGAGATTTTTGCCTAATATTATGTGTGAGGCAGTGGAAGTCTTTGAAAAAGGAGTCTTAAATGATTTAAAGAAATTGAGACATAAGAAAATTCCGATTAAGAAGAAAAATCTCTCTTTTGATCATATAAAGGCAGTGGAAAATCTAAAAAATGACAACGAAATTGTGATACGCCAATCTGATAAAGGTGGGAATGTGGTGGTGCTAGACAGGGATAAATATCTAGCTGAGGGAGTGAGACAATTGGATGACACCACATGTTATAACATCTCCACATTTGCCGAGATTGGTGAGTCCAACAAAGGTTTGGGAATTTGCTGATAGAGTGGAGAGAGAGGGGCTTACTCGAATGGGAGGAGTATAATTACTTAAAATGTGTACATCCGAGGACCCCCATTCTCTACCTTCTACCAAAACTTCATAAAAATGCATTGGACCCTCCAGGGAGACCCATAGTCTCTTCTATGGGATCCCTACTTGAGAACACCTCACGATTTATTGATCATTATCTGAGGCCGTTTGTAGTAGCTCTTCCCGCTTACTTGAAAGATACCACCCACTTTTTAACAATTATTGATGGCATGTACTGGGAACCAACATATACTCTGGTCACCCTCGATGTGTGTAGTCTCTACACGAGTATCCAGCATGATTGTGGGATACAGGCGGTGAAACATTATTTAAGGACACGTTCCATCTCTTTACTGCACCATTCGGAAATGTTGGTGGACATGATTTATTTTTGCCTTACCAACAATTTTTTTATTTTTGATGATTCGGTGTACAGGCAATCACAGGGCACCGCGATGGGCACCTGCTTCGCCCCCAGTTACGCTAATCTATTCATGGGCAGGTGGGAGGAGCAGGTGTCCACGCAAATGGAAGAATTTGAGAACAATGTGGTCCTGTGGCTGCGGTACATCGATGATATTTTTATGGTGTGGAATGGTAGTGCTGAAGCAGCTAAGAACTTTGTGAGCAAACTGAATGTGAACACGTGTAATCTTGTGTTCACTGAACAGATAAGTAACACATCTATTGAATTTCTAGGCGTTTTAGTGGAAATCCAAGGTGAAATGTTGGCAACAAGTCTGTTCCGTAAAAAGACATCAGGGAATAGCATTTTGAGTGCCAGAAGCTCTCATCCTCGTAATCTCGTTGACAGCATCCCCTATGGGGAGCTGTTACGGGCCAAACGTAACTGCAGCACAGAGCTAGCATACCAGACAGAGAAGGATATTATGTGTAAACGTTTTAAAGAACGAGGTTACAGAGCAATAACCATCAAACAAGCCTGTAATAAAGTGGAGACTACTACCAGAAACGAATTGCTTCATCCTAATAGACAAGAGACGAATGAGGAGACAGTAAGATTTGTGACCACTTTTTCGGGACAAGCCCATGAGATTAGAAAGATCTTTAAAAAACATTGGCATGTGCTATCTACTGATGGACATCTTAAACCATATATATCCACCAACCCACAAATTACCTTCAGAAAAAGTCGATCATTGAGGGATGACTTGAGCCACAACCATGTGAGGAAGCAGGACATGAGTATGAACAAGATTAGATCTGGGTTCAGATGTTGCAAAATCTGCAAAGCATGTCGCAAGAGTATTGACTGCTGTACATTGAGTATTCCTAACACTGACAGGGAGTTTACAATACGCAAGGCGTTGACATGCAATTCTATGTATTGTGTATATGTTTTGATATGCCCGTGTAACAAGTGGTATGTGGGAAGCACAATACATCGGGCGAAGAAGAGAGTATTGGAGCATGTTCGTGCTATTAGGAATAATAACAAGCAGTATCCAGTAGCACGGCATTTTTATGATTGTCATTTCCAAAATGAAAATCTTTTGAGAATGGTGGTGATTGATGCGGTTGTTATGGGTGTCAGGGGAGGTAATCGGGAATTATCCCTGCGTAAATTGGAGTCAAAGTACATTATTGATTTTGATTGTCTGACCCCAAATGGGTTGAATTCGAGCGAGGAACTAGCTGTTCACTTGATGGAATGAAATTTGTATATGTATGAACATTAGACGGTATTCGATCCTTTTCTGATTTTAAACACTTTTAATATTTTACCTTTTTTTTTTGGTTTTTTATTAGGTATGAAATGGCATCTTGTCGATCTTGGGGCTACAATGATTCGAGTGTCTAATCATGTTTTCCAGCTATGGGTTCCCCTTTTTTCAGGACAATCGATGGAAACAGCAATATTGTCCTTGGAATATTTGCCCACTGGGGCGTGATGTAGTGTGATGTATAATAATTAATTGTACATCTGGGTAGAGACCTATGGGTGTATCGGTCTACATAGCCGGTAATGTTCTCAGCAGGCATTGCATACAAAGTTTATTAGTTGACAGCTTATGACTAGTATAATCACATATACATCAGTCACCAATAGGCTTGGGTCAAAATCTTTTAATCAAAATACGCATTTGGGACAACCGATTTAAATAGCAAAGTTGTCCTTGGAATATATGCCCACTGGGGCGAGATGTAGTGTGATGTGATGTATAAACAATTAATTGTACATCTGTGTAGAGACCTATGGGTATATCTGCCCAAAGAGCCGTTAGCGCTGTAATTATACATCATTGGTGTTTGTTTGTGTTATGGCACAATGTTTCCAGCAGGTATTCAATGCAAAAAACTTTATTAGTTGATACCGTATGATTAGTATAAGGACATATACATCAGTCTCCAATAGGCATGGGTGAATATTTCATTGTAGCAAAATACGCATTTGCGAGTATTGTGGAGCAAACATAATGACGAATAACATATGTAAATATTATTTCAAAAAATATTTTTAAAAATTAATTTTGTATATGTTTTTACATGTAACACTTATGGGAGCTATAATTCTCTTTTGTGAATTATCAAACTATGAGGGTAGTTCAAGTTGTATATATATATCTATTGTATCAAGAACTTCCAAAATGGATGCCATTTTCCAGTGGGTGTTACACGTATGAGGTGTTAGTCCTACGTCTATGTTAGGCACAGTTTAAATTCAATCACTGTTTGTTGCAACTTTGAAACGTGATCAAGGCGGAAGCCGAAACGCGTTGTTTCCTGCAAATAAATTATTTCACAAGCATACGTGTGGAGTCCGAGTACGTCTGTTGGAGTAGCAGAACTGAGGGAATATATATATTGGGCTTCCGGTAGCCCCAACTCGGACCGCCAGTGAATTTGCCAGGCAGATCCCGTAACCGGAGTTGGTGCTAAATATATATATATATATATAATTATCCATAAAAGCAAATATACTACTCACTAGCATTGTTTTTAAAACAAACTATGTGTTCCTAAAATTTTCATTAAAAAATATGTTCATAAATTCCATTTAAATATATATTATTTAATATAACATGTTATTTTTATAGAATATTATTATAATACAATGTATATTAAAATTCATATCTTTAAAATAATTAAATTACATTTTTAAATTTAAATACATCTTTTTTTAAAACCTCCCCACCTTTCTCCCCTAATAATCCAACATCCCACTGCTAAATAATATTTAAAAATGTATTTAAAAACATTAATATATTTTTTAAAGAAAAAAATTTGTTTTAAAATTTTCTAATACAACTAAAATCAAAACAAATTACAAAAACATAAAAAAATATAATAAAAATAAAGACAACACATTGCATACTATTTAACACTAAAAAGTGATATTATATACAACGATATTTCTCACATCGATACTTTTCACAACTATATTAAAAACAACACTAAAAACGACATTTTACCTTCGATATCCTGTCCACAATATATTTGAAGTCCCCGTATTCTTGACACAATATTTCTGTATCTCGATATTTTTTAGGCGATATTTTTTCTAAACACCCAAAACTGCATAAGATGTTCCTGTGGGTAAGAGTTGAGGGCGTCCTCCCAGCATCCCTGTGTGAAGCGGCAATAATAGTCCCGCCCAAACCGGATAAAGACCCACTAGAGGTGCAGTCGTACAGACCGCTATCCCTTCTGAATATGGACTAAAAGATTCTGGGGAAGATCATTGCGAACAGACTGCTACCCTATCTTCCCACACTGGTTCACCCAGACCAGAACGATTTCATCCCAGGACGAAATACTTTCTCTTTCGACTGATGGAAGAAAACCTGCAGGTGATGCCACCATGCATGGCTTATCTCTTGACATTGAGAAGGCTTTTGATACCTTGGGGTGGCCCTACCTGATGGAGGTGCTGAAGAGAATAGGTTTGGGTCAGGAGATGTTGAGCTGGATAGCGCTGCTCTACACCCATCCAATGGCATGGATATGTATGGGTAAAGAGATCTCTGCTACGTATGAGATACACAGGGGCACCAGGCAGGGATGCCCACTGATCACTTCTGCTCTGGCTATGGAGTTGCTTGCGAGTCTCTTCCACTTACAGGACCCGCAGTGGGGGATCATAAGTGGTAACTTCTGGGAAGCCATCTGGCTTTATGCAGATAATATACAAGTGTGTGTCAGGAATGTGGGTAGGGACCTCCCACGCGTGAGGGAGGTGCTAGATGAATTTGTAAGGATATTGGGCCCTACAAAAGTTAACTTCATTGGAGCTTGAGGTATTACCTGGCTTGGTGATGGAATGGTACCCTGACACCTTCTGATACCTGGGTGTGAACATCTATCACTCTGACATTGATCTAGTGCAGGGGAACCTGGGAGTGGTTTTGATTGGCATACGTGACTCCTTAGTATTTAGGTGCTCCCTTCCATTATCACTGATGGGCAGGGTGGTGATTGCCAAAATGCTGGCATTTCCATGACTTTTGTACCACTTCTTTCCCCTTCCAGTCAGTCTTCCCAGGCACTTCTTTAGAGTTCTGGACTCTATACTCTCGGACTTAATTTGAGGGCCTGCCCACAAGAGGGTGGCACTTAGTAAACTGTATGTCCCCCTGAAGTGTGGTGGATGGGTGCTCGGAATTACAAGCTCTATTATGCGGCAGACCAGTTACAGTGGCCAATGCGCTGGCTTTTAGACAATCCCAGCCCTAATCAGGCAATTGTAAAGAGAGATCTGGGAGACTGTGTGATAATAAACTGGCTGATGGATCCTCAACAGACTGCCCTATGTCCTGGCCGTTTGATCACGACTGCCAAGCATTCTGGCAGACATATGTTCAACACACACACCACTCGAAGCCCTACTTGTTGTATTTACTACTCTGGGCACTGTTAACCCTTCACAGGGTACCGGTACACCATAACATCAGATCATGGCTAGACGCTGGCCTCACTGTGTTGAGTGACCTCTCTAGAAATAAAACTTTCCTGATGTTCCAAGAACTTCAGGAACAATGGGGTTTAGACGAAGGCCAATTCCTGTATTACAAAGCGCTCTTGAATGTGGTGGGACTGCTGAGGGGGCCTGAGTGGCTGGAACCTGACCCCCCTCAGTCATTTCAGGACCTGCTCATTCATGGAAATGCCAGGCACACTGTTACAGTACTGTATAGCGCTCTGCTTGACACGTGCATTAAGCCATTTCCCACTATAAAATACAATTGGGTCACTGCAACGGGCTGGGACCTCACATTTAGAGAATGTCCCACAGCACTTGAACAGGTATGCAAAGTATACGGAAACCCTTATTTGAAGTATACTCAATTTAACTACCTGCATCAGACATATCTCTCACCTGTGTGCATACATCACATGTTCCTGACTGTAGCCTCCAAGTACCCCCGGTGCCCACAACCAGAGGCGGACGTCTACCACATGGCATGGCCCAGCCCCTTTATTGGGCATTTCTGGGAAGAGATGACATCGGCACTGTCCTGTCAGACATCACAGGAAGGACCTGACCCTTCGCAGTGCATACTGGGAATTTTGGCTCATAAGCGCAAAAAAAAGTACGTCATGAAGTTCATAGATTAGGCTTACTTGCTGGTGAAATGCCATATCGCCAGGGCCTGGAAGTCCTCAGAGACCACCTCTACTCGGCTCTGGTTGCGGGACTTGCTTAAGTGGGTGACGTGGAAGTCACGACCAGGCACTCACTTCCCACACAACAGAGAGACTCTCAGCAACGTAACACGTCAGACAAATACTCGTAACAGATGGCAGCTAAGTCTGATGACAGGCTTCCTTGAGAGTTACGCTCTGCCCTTCAGAACAATTATGCAATTAGCTGCGGTCTAGCACCCCCCACTCATCAAACAGACATGTGATACACTCCTCTTGGTCCCTGGAACTCCCTGCCCCCTGCCTCCCTGTCCCATGTACCCTTGGCCTGAGGCCGTGATATTGTTATCTTGATGTTGGTACCCATGATCCACACTCAACTTATTTGTTAGACATAGGGTACGGTGAGGAATTGCCACCCATGCTATAGTAGATGTCATGTAGTCTCCATGGAAGTATGGTTTAGAAGTTCACAGCTCGGTTGGGCATGTCAGAAATATGAACAACATGGGTTTCTTGATGACAGACATACATGGACTCCAATGCCCTCAATAGGGAATGTAAGAGCACCTCAGGGTAGAGAGCTACGAATGATGTGAATGCATTATGCTGATGTATTATTATTGACCTCAGTATTGTCACCTTTCACCAGTGCGCGGTGTAACTCATATGTGAAACCATGTAACTGTGTATGGCTTATCTACCATACCTATGATGTATTAATGTGCAAAATGTGAATAAAGATCACTTGTTAAAAAAATGAAAAAACAAAAAGTCTGCATTTTGTACATCTTGCTGGATCCGTCCATTAATTAGATACTATCAGTGCCAGTCACCTTTCCTGGATGATTTTACAGTTGTCACTGTGTAAGGGCACCTGCTGTCTTCTCAGCCTCCTACTTTCTAGGGTCAGCTTCCTCTTAAGCACTTTCTCAAAACATGAGGTCCGATCCAGAACACTGGGGGACAGGTATCCCTCCCCTGATGGCTATGACCCCACTACAGGCTAGATCTTGGTTTGCCTTATCAAACATCATGTCCTTCAGGGTGGAAGGCAGTCCCTGCTCTGTTTCTCTGCTAGTGTATTCTTGGTTTGCAGTTCTCACTCTGTGTCAGCAGATACACATTTTGTTCCTGGTGTTGCTGCAATTAAGATTTAGTGAGCTGGAGGCTCGTCTGTGACCAAAGGAGCTCCCAGCCTCAACCTAGACCTTTTGATCATTGTACTCACTTTTAAGTTACACCAGTCCTCATGTATCTGCAGCCATGCCCTCCCAATGTCATCACTTGAACAGCCGTTTCTCTTCTCCCCTTCAAAGATGGCCATACCCCATTGTTCAGAGGCAGCCACATACCAGGGTCGATTTCTGATGTAAGGAGCACTACCTGTCTTTAATGCTCGACTGCATATGATCCTGGACTCCTGAATTTTTGTTTGGCCAAGTCAACACATTAATCGAGCATGCATATTGAGGCCTAGGCCTGTTCATGGACTAGAACCTGATGTGTGATCTAGATGAATACAGCAAACATATCCTTTTTAGTGCAATGAGACTACTGTCCATGTCTATGGTTGATGACATATAGCGATGGAACCAGCATATCAATTTTGAGGATTTATAGTTCTGGGCAGAGCCTTTTTGTCTGAGTCAGAGGAGTGGAGCTTACGAACAGAAGGATGTAAAATTCCACTGAAACGTAACAACCAGACCCTTGCACTGACATGTTGTGTGTGCCAAGTTTGTGCATGAATTGTCGATGTATGGCACATGTGTTGTTGCGAGACTCATTGTGTAGTCACTCAGGGCCTAATTAAGAGTCTGGCGGTCCATGACCCGCCAGACCCATGGGGGCGCGGCAGTCTTCCGACCGCCCTATTGCAATTAGGGAGGTCGGACCACCATTGCCCCACCGCAGCCACCAGGGAACTACCATTCCCTGGCATTGTTGCGGAAGTCAGGAGGTCTAAATATACTTGGCGGGACCGCCGCAGTCCCGCCAAGCATATTACAGGTTTCCTCTCTGCCCCAGTTTTCATGGCGGTTCTATCGCCATGAAAACCATGGCTGAGAGGAACCAAAGGGGGCCCTACACATCCCTCTGGTGCCTCATGCCATATGGATGCACATAGGTGGGCACAACATGTGCTTCTCTGTTTGCATGCACACCAGTTCCTGCACTGCATGGAATTTACAGTCCATGCCGTGCAGGAACTGTTTTTGGCATTCCCATTGCGGTGCCCATTTTTATAGGCGCAGCCATGGGACCGTAAAAAAAATAGCCCGCCAGACATGAGAAATACTCGTATTCTGGCGGGCAGCCCTACCACGGGTTTGGCGGTGCGATGGCGGGGCGGACTCTGCACCACACAGCCAAACTTGTAATCAGGCCCTCAGTGTGTAGACTCAGTGTGTGGTCCCAGAAATGATTGTTGGAACCATTAGGATCCATGTTAGATGGCTCCTGGTTTCAACATGGCACAAGATGTGTGGTTAGTTCAGCTACCCCAGAAAGTAGAAGCATATTGCCTGCATTCCTGTCACTGGAGGGTGGTGATTCAGGCACTGAGGTGAGGAAGGATGGAGATTGAGCTGCCTTCAGAAATTCAACTAGGCCATTTTATCAAGAAGCTAATTAGATATGCCTGAGCACTGTCATTTGGTGTTGGGCATGGAAAGGGGGTGATTCAGCAGATTCTGTTGTCAAAAGTGAGGACATTTCTAGAAAGGCCCTTTCGTATTGTCTGTTCCTGATTACACAACAGAGCTGATGACATCTGGGTGCAGAAATATCACACTTCATTGTGCCTGGTTTTGAGCATCATCATTACCTTCTGTGAGAGTCCTCACTTTGCAGGAAGGCTTTGTCTGTACTACAACAATGGAAAGAAACAACCCCTTGACAACCAATTCAAAAATATGAATGCAATTTAAATATGTAGGC
Organism: Calotriton arnoldi; assembly: GCA_963921515.1. Classification (NCBI taxonomy): domain Eukaryota; kingdom Metazoa; phylum Chordata; class Amphibia; order Caudata; family Salamandridae; genus Calotriton; species Calotriton arnoldi. The sequence goes on along the minus strand of CAWUFW010022360.1, from coordinate 56,767 downwards.
CAAAAGAACATGTGAATAAATACTTTATTTAATTTCCAAAATAATATCAAAAATGTAATTTAATCTTGTTCAACTAAATGTAGTAGAGGAAACCTCCAAAATAGAATTATAATCATGTCTCATAACACAAAACTAATATAGAAAAATGAAAATGATTGATACAAAAACAATATTCCATATCCACGTAATGCCAAAACAGGAAACAACACATGATAAACTAAATCACATATTTAGACATATAAAAACATTAAATATGTACAACTTAGAACAGAACAGAACAGCTTGATTCATCATTATTATATTTAGTCACAACATTTTTACAAACTGAGTGGCTAAAAAGTTATTTCCCAATAATAATAATAAATTCGTTTTCTACACATGTTTTAGCGAACTGATATGCCTTCTTCAGGAAGAGCCACAAAGGAAGTGAAATGAGAAACCTACTTCTATGTTGACATGAGTTTAGGGGACAATTAATGCAACAATCTGAGTATGCTGTCCAGAAAAACTAATGGAGAGTTGATTAGCACTAATTGTGAATAGAGTTGATCACGAAAAAGAGATAGAAGTTGAAAATTGCCAAAGGATGTGAATCTCAGAGAATGGCAAAGACTGCTCTGTACAGGCTTAAAATGAAACAAACACTTCTAATAGGTCTTAAATGTCCTGCGAAATGAAGATTCCAGATAAAGCGATGCGGCCGGTATCAGCCAAGAATGGAAGAGATAGACCCGTCCGATCCCTGAGTACTGCACAAAGTATTTGACTACTGCCTCTGATTAACCGAATGATGTATCCTTCCAGATACGGACACAACAAATGTGCGATGGAAAGTGTACTACAGCCAGAGAATCATGTGAAAGGGGTCCACCCCAAAGTGGTTCCAAACCCTTAGACAATGGATCAACATCCACTAACTGGAAAATTAATGTAAAAGGGGTACTCTAACTACCTCACTTTGTTCCAATTCCAAATTGTTCTTGGCCAAGAAAGGGAGTGCTCCACAGATTACTCAAAGAGCTGGGATTTTTGTGACAGCCAGCCTCCAAGAGGTGAGGGAACATCAATTGAAGTCTGTGCATGTTGCTGGAAAATCTGTTTGTCTGCTCGCACCTAGAACCCTGCCTGTCTGCCTGCTCAGAGAGGAAATGGGAGTGGTCAGTCCTGAAGGAGGCGAGACTGCCAAAGAGAAAAGGCCCAGCCATGTTCCCAGTGTGAAGAATACTCTGAAGAAGCCGAATTGGATTGGGAGTGTACCCAGTGCAGATTCAAGCTTCGAGAGGGTCCCACCAGCCTCCATGCATGATTCATTTGGCCTACTGAGCTGGTTCTTGCCTGATATTCCCCTTAAGCAGATGTTCTGTATAGATGGGTGGGACCTGCAGCAGTAGCAAGATATCACTGCAATAGGTTGGGGATAATCTCTCCTGAGTACAGCTTCGGGTGAGTGTAAACACTGAGGACTTGGTTATAGCCCATAGTGAGTAGAAGAATCCTGTACATGAACCCCATTACTGTGTGTAGTACAATTTTTTGTTGTGTTATTAAAGTGATTATCATTTTACAAGAGCTGCACTGGGCTAAGCAGCATCTTATTGTGTCTGTTTGTTTATTGTTGAGTTCTGAGTTCTTGCCTCCCACACTTTTTCCTCGAGAAGACTTTGACTGCTTACCCTCACTACCCTGAGTGTCAAGTGCAGGAAGGGTGTAATTGGACCAGTTTGCAGAGCCATAGTAGAATGGATGTCAAATAGTCCCCAGTTTGCAGACCCATAGTAGAACAGATCCCAGGACACCAGTGGCAAATAATCGCAACTACCACGTTTGGGGCCCTGTAGTTCCTGCCTGCCATGTGGCCTCACTAAACGTGGTCTGACTCAGCGAGATTGAGTGTAGAGTTCTGTTACTGGATGGCAGCCTTCACAGTGACAAAGTGAGACACGTCCTTGCTCCATGATGGTCAACCATACCCCCGGTTTCCATTTCATAAAATAAAGATATTACCTTGCATAGGTCTAATTTACATACTGGAGTGTTAAAGACGTTGATTTTGTATTTGGAAACAATGCAAGCGTGGTTGGTAGATGTTCTTATCAATTAATAATTGAATTAAGGAGAAACATCTGTGAGAGGATAGAACTTAGGGGCATATTATCAAGGGCTTTATCGCCGATTTAGCGGCACTTTTTGCCGCTAAATCGGCGATATTTTTAACGCCCTATTACAGGCGTTAGCGACAGCTTTCAGGCGTTAGAGGCCGGGAATTACATCGCCTTGCATGTCAGCGATATTTATCGCTAATGACATGCAAGGTAGGCGTTCCCCACTAAAAGCGACTGTAAACAGTCGCTAACACCACTAACCCCTATTATCAAGGCAGGCGAAGCTAAGCGCGTTTATCGCTAGATTTTAACACCTGCTACTGACTATGACTTACCTGTTTAAGGTATAGGAGGTGGATTCTAATGCTGAATCCACCTTAGCGTTAATGCAAGAATATCGCTGGTTTTCCAGCGATATTCTCGCATTTTGCCGCTATCGCTGGAAATATTATCGCTATGGAGATAAACCTTACTAATAGGTGTTATCTCAGCGATATTTTCCAGCGATAGGCGGCGTTAACAGGATTCGCGCTAAGCGCGTTTAGCGATAAATATCGCTATTCCTTGCTAATATGCCCCTTAATATATTACATCTCTAGATTAAAATAACTGAGACTCGTTTCAAAATGCAACAGCACCACAAAATAAAATGTAAAAACAGTTAAAGTGACTTCATGCTACCCATAGTATAAATATTTCTCTTTCATAGATTGAGTTAAATAAGATACTATACTTGCGTACAAATGCAACAATTTTAAGAGTTGTAGCTAAAATTCCTGTGGTTTTGGTTTAGGAGACACAAGAAGGATTTTCCAGACAAAAGTAAATACGTGAGAATCTGTGCTGTAAGTAACCTGCACTGCGGTTAGCACTGGAGTCCTGGTTATCACATAAAAGCTTACTGAATCAAATAGAATAATGACATAATCTACCCTAAATCTCAGAATTCGAGCACCAAGCTGAAATCCTTTTGAACTAATCTAAAGAAATGCTGTAGTTGGTCTGGGGTCTGAAAGGAACAAAAATGGTGGAACGAAACTACGGCTCTGCAAGTCATAGATACCACCGAGATTTAATTTGTGTCAGAAGCATGGGGGTGAGCTTTGAAAATCTCTGGTGTGGGAAATGTATCTGACTCTCTCCACTCAGACTGTGGCACAGATTCACTAAACGTCCTGCAGTGCATCGTTAAGTGAAAGTCAGCAGCACTGTACTGCAGGGATGAGGAACAAATGAACAGCGTCATCTTTGTTAAGGGTCACCAGGGCCGGACTGGGAACCGAATCCGGCCCTGGCAAACTGCGTGCTGGGGGGTGCGGCAGTTTGCTACTGCCGGTTTCGGCCGATTTTGTTACAGGGGGCCAAAATTGCAGCTATGCTGCCAAACTGGGCCCTGGTAACAAAAACGGCCCTCAGGGGCCCAAAACCGGCCCTCACCCTGGCGCCCCACCAGGGAAACGCCCGGTGCCCGCTACGGCCAGTCCGGCCCTCAGGGTCAACCACCATCGATGACGTTCCACGCCCGTGCTAAGAACGTCATTTTAGCACAGCCTATAACTTGCACAATGGTGCGAAAAGGAACCAGCACTCACTTGCGTGAGATCTGTCCCCCGAGGTACACTTTAGGGCACAAATTTCAGTGCAATGAAACTGTGTCAGTATAAGCCTAGTACAAAATATAATTTCACATGTGTAACGCAAAATATGGTTTAAAAATGCGATAATCCGCAGGTCTCTTTTGGTCTGGTTTCATCTGGCGTTATTATTTCATACTAAACCAGGACATTCTATTTTAGTAATGCCCTTTTCTTGAAAGCCTTCATGTATCTGCATTCCTAACACCCAGTTTCCCTTTGCATAGGTGACAGGATGGGTTGCATTGTATTGCAGAATTTATATAGCACTAACTACTCCTATGTGGGGCGCTGAAGCGCCTGTCTACATTAGTAGCACTCTACACTGTGTAGGGTTTGTGGTTGGAAAGATGGAGTTTTTGTTTTGATCCTATGTGAGAAAGTGTTTCCATATCATGAGTGATGACCACCGAGGTGCGGTTATCGTGCTATGGGATGCAGCACTTAGCAGTGTGTTGGATGATGAAATGTAAGAGACAGACGTGCAATTTTATAGCTTTGAGCATTCTGGTGACTTTGAACAGCTCTGCAGCCTCCTTTATGGTATTTTATATGATATATTCTACTTAGCTGCTTTCTGCACTGGGTTGTCCAAACTGAGATTTTTTGTATAGTTTTTGTCCTGAGCTGGCATTGTTGGAGGGAGGGAGAGAGAAGTGGAGAGATCTGTTGGGGTGGTCATTTTTATTACTATCTCCTATCTGAATCTGAGGGGCATATGTACAAGCCCCTATCGCCACCACAACGTCACTTTTACCGATGTTGTGGTGGTGAAAGGGGCTGCGCATTATGTACAGGGCAGCGTTAGGCCACTTAACATGGCTCAACGCTGCCTTGCACATAAGGCCCCCTTTCACTCTATCCTTAGCATGAAAGGGATGGGCAGGGGGTGTTGTGGTGGGAGTTCCACCGCAACACCCATTACTTCGACGCTGCCCCCTATGTACAAGGGTAGCGTACATAGGAGGCAGCGCCAAAATTAAGACCAGGTAAATCTTGGTCTTAAGTCGGCAAAACAAGGAGAAATGCATTATTTCTCGTTTTTGCTTTTTTCATGTGTGCTGCCTTGTGCAGCACACATGGAAAAAGCAAAATGCCATGGTTTGTTTATGTACAGGAAGGTGTCCCTTCCTGTACATAAACAATCTTTTAAAAAAATGCCATTTTGTCACTTTCATGTGTGCTGCATGAAAGTGACAGAATGGCATTTTAGGATTGTCTATGTGCAGGAAGGGACACCTTCCTATACATAAACAATCCTTCCCTGCACGCAGACACCCTTGCCTAACTTAGCGCCATCACATGGGGAAATGCAAGGCTGCACCGCATTCTTGTAAATATGGTGCAGCCTTGCGTTTCAGAAGTGGCGGAGCGCGACGTTAAGCCAAGGAGGCTAACGACACGCTCCGCCACTTCCTTGTACATATCCCCCAGAGTGTCTTTGTGAGATGTAATATGCGGACCGATTGTATAGATATTTGTGACCTGCAGTGAATGGACTATATTAAAGTTGTCCAAATTGTCCAGTAATGTGAGAAAGATCTCTTCAGTTATTCTACGCCTGTTTATTTAGTGATGTTTGTTTTATGGCTGTACAGAGCTGGTGTTGGACAACTCTCTTAGCAGATATGTGTTATGTGAATTTAAGAGGTATAAGTTACAATTTGTAGGTGACCTCTGCTTGATATGGTTTTAGTATTATCGTGGGCCGTAATTGTTATATATGAAAGTACATAACTAAATAATGCCACGGCGAACAAAAAGCCAGCCCTTTTTTGTTTACCTGCATAATGAAAGTAGTTTCCTGGTTGAATTGTTTGCAATTCGTGGGATGTAACCTGAGGATTGTGCTTGAAGGTGCAACTGTGTTCTGAGCTCTGTTGCCAGGATGAGGCTGATGCAGTTATCCAGGAAATAGCCACATTTTCAACTGCCTTCGGAAGTGTATGCTGCTGGGTGCTTCTAATGCTGGCTGGTAGTGAGTTACAAAGCTCAGGGGCTTGCACTGAGAAATCAGTGCCTCCTACAGATTTCTTGTGGTAAAGTGATGCGATGTTAAGTGGTGCAAGCCTGGAGTGCAGTGTTATGTTTGGTTTGTATTACTTGAGTTTAACTTGTAAGTATAGCAGTCCTTTCTGCTGGGAGGTTTTGTGGACAATGCACAGTGCCTTAAACATTGGCCTTCTGGCTATAGGTAGCCAGTGAAGTGATTGCAGGACTGGAGTCATGTGTTCTCATGGGCGAAGGAGGAGAAGAACCCTTGCACCAGCATTTTGGCTGAGTTGCATTTTGCCTGTAATGAATGCAGGTGCACCAAGGTATAGGCTGTAGGCATAGACAAAACTTGGAGATTAAGGGCCTTATTATGAGTTTGGCGGTCTTCCAATGGGACTGCCACTGTGGCGGTCCCAGGAAAACCGCCAAGGCCGTGGTGAGCCTGCCCACCGGATTACACTTTGAATCCAGGGCTGGCGGGCGGTGATGCAGTAGTCTGTTAGGCTCATAGGAGAGACTAAAAAGTAGACCGCAGCTGTGAGAGTGCCTACTGCATGTTCCTGCACGGTGTGGCATGCACCATGTCATGCATGCCACACTGTGCAGGAACGAGGGGGCAATTCTGGGGGGCACACAATGTACCTCCAGCTCGCACCCCCAGGCCCAGAATCAGCAGGGGAACTGGTAGGGCATCCTTACCTGCATTTCCACCACCCTTTTCATGGCGGGGTCCCCGCCATGAAAGGGCGGTAGATATGCAGGTCATAATATGCTGGGTAGTGTGGGCATCAGCACCACCAGCATATTCAGGCCATTTGCAGACCGCAGCCGCAGCGGGATCCTTGATCCAGGGGGAGGCGGTGGTCTCACCGCCACACTCATAATATGGCGGGCGGACCTGCTGTGGTGGTCAGACCCTCACCGCGAGTACGGCGGTCCCAGGACCACTCATAATAAGCCCCTAAGAGGGTGAGGATGGCTTGCAGTTTCTGTTGATATGCAAGGTATGGGAAATCTGATATGGTGTTTTCAGTGAGTAGAAGTCACTCTTTGTGATGTTGTTAGCATGCAGTATTGAGGAAAGGTCTGAGTCTATGATAACATCTACTTTTCTAAATTCGCTTAATGTTGTCGGAGGGGCTTCAAGTTCCTTAGGCCATTTGGTGGTAGGCTAGTAGTTCTGTCACTGTCCACATGCAATCATCTGTGTTTTTAGCACAAAGGCAGTCATCGAGTGTTGAATTGTAGATGTCTTCACATCTTTCCACTTTGAATTAGATTCAGGAGAGATCTGTGTAGTTGTAACAGGAAATAATGTATGATTTAATCAGATTTGGTAAGGGGGTTAGGTAAAGTTTGAATAATAGAGGGTATATGATGGAAATCTGAGGAACACCGCAGTGTTGTGTGCAACAAGGTGATGTGATAGGGATCAGGCAGACTATACTTTGTCAGTGAAATAAGAAGCAATACATTTTGAAGTATTTTCATGGAATCCGATATTGTAAAGTCTTTGCAGTAGCATGTGGTGGTAGACAGTGTTAAATGGAGCTGATCAATCCTGAAGTAATAAGGCAGCTACTCCACTTTTGTCCACTGTGATTTTAGATCATCCTAGATGGATATCGTGGCTGATTCTGTACCTCTGCTTGGTCTGAAATCAAACTGTTGGTCTGTTAGTAAACCATAATGATTAGTAGAGTTAGAGAGTTCAGAAAATATTGCTTTCTCAAATATTTTTCCTAAGAGTGCTCAATTTGATATGGGCCTGTAATTTGCTTGATCAGATAGGTCAAGGTTTTTCTTTTTGAGGAGAAGTCCAATGTAGGAGGTTTTGAGCTCAGGTGGAAATGAACCTAGTTTCAGTGATTTGTTGAGTAGGCAATTGGCTACCCCTCCTACACAGGTTGACCGAAGGATATCTTTAAAGATTCTTGGTGATGCTGGGTCTGTTCGTGATCCTGATGGTCTGGCTACAAAGATAATATCGAAAAAATCTTCTTGTGACAGGATATTGAAAGTATGCATTGATGGATGGTTAAAGGTGTCTCTTTCTTTGTAGTTAGGACATGTTTTGTTGTGGTGTTGTCCGCATTCTTTGCCAGGTAATTTTGAATCTTTGAAAGTTTTTAGATCAATACATTGGGGACATTGTCACAGAACATTTTTGATCCTGGGTTTTCTGTGTTTAGGCACTCTGGATGGATCACTGACACAATATTTTGGTAAACAGTATTGTTAATAAAAATATTGTGTCAAAAATATCATTTGCCACAATATTGTGCTCCTATACTTGTAATGGCAAGTACAAAAATATTGGAAAAAAACTAGTTTTGAAACTAATATAAAAAATAGACAAAAATATCAATTTTTAATATGTCGATTTATTATAATGCAAATTCAAAATATTCCACTAATATTTAATGCTATGTATAAGTGTATACTTAAATAAACACACAAATAAATATATATATGTGCTTTTGCATTTAAAAATATATATAATAAGGATTAAGTGCATTCCGGGAGATGTAGGATGAGACCCAAGTGATCACATGGCTACTTTGTCTTTTATAAGCACATGAGCATCATCAATGAAATGTTTTGCACCTGTGATCAAGGCTATTTAGAGAGTCTAAACGGGTCAGGAAAGGAGGAAAAGAAATCTGTTGCTTTTTTCATTACTAAATAAATCACCTGGTACACCTGGAAAGGGGCTTCACTGCTTTGTGTGTTCATTAAATTGGTTTACGGGATGCTTCGTTCCCGCCTGTTGAAGCCACCCTGCAGGATCTGAGGCTCCTTTCTATGAAGACAGTTTTGTTTGATTTTGTATGGGGAGCATGACCCGCTTGCCTTCACATGAGGAAAGGACTTACCTGGATACAAATAAGTGTGGTATTTGAGCAAGGCATGCGAGAGGGACATTGCATTTCCTGCGATTTTAAGAATTACATTTTTGGACAGCACAGTACACATTGTCGAAGAGCACATGGGAAGTACATAATATTAACTGCAACACTTCAGGTCATCAACTAATGTACAACTCACTTCCATGGCAGAAGGTACAACCAATGTAACATGTACTTTTAAATTACTGGGTCAGTTTACAGTGAAAACCCCAAAAAGAGTGTACTGATAATAAAGTGATTTCTAATGCAGCTGCAGTGACATGAAGCAATTACTGCCATTATTTGACATTACTCTACAGAGTGATCTAATGTATGATACTTATTTAATTGCATCTGGGAGATGTAGGACGAGACCCAAGTGGTCACATGGTTATTTTGTCTTTTATAAGCACATGGCCATCATCAATGAAATGTTTTGCGCCTACGATCAAGGCTATTCAGAGTTGAAATGCATTAGGAAAGGAGGATATTAAATGTGCTGCCTTTTTCATTACTAAATAGATTGCCTGGTACTCCTGGAAATGGGCTTCACTGCTTTGTGCGTTCATTAAATTGGTTTACGGGATGCTTAATTCCTGCTTGTTGAAGCCGCCCTGCAGAGTCGAGGCTCTTTTCTACGAAGACAGCTTTGTTTGCTATAAATATATATATATTTCCAAAACCAATCGGCAAGCCAAAGAATAGCGGGCACTCCAGGTATCGTGTGGAAATTTTCTCTTCAATCAGCAGATTTTAACCGCACTGGCGCGTTTCGTTTGAACAAGCCATTCTCAAAGCGAATGAACCCCACCACCTCACAAAAATTCATATACACATCTTTTCATGGATATTGAAGACATACTTAGCTTTCCGTTTAACAGAGGCACGGACAGATCATTGCTTGAACATTAAATGTCCACAAATACATCTAAAAATGTCAACAGACACATTTTCAAAAGTGCAATCAACAAATAGATCAAAATCAAAATCATGATCAACACAAAACATTCCTGAATAAATTGATTCATCTATAACAAAACATGATAATGATAAATCAGAAATGCTCAAATCGACAGCATTCTTTTATATATATAGACACTGGTATAGAAATCAAAACATTGGTCTTAGTATATTGGATGCTATTCATGGGATCCCAGGATAGTGCATCCTCTCATAGAGTTTTAATTGATGTCAAAATAAACACCCACTGGGGTTTGAGGACGAGTAATCAGCACCTTATGGATTTGTAAAGGCAATTGTCTATTAAACATAGTATTGATGTAGCTAATAAGGTGCTAAATATGGCAATATATGCTAAAGTACTATTACTATGAACAAATCTGCCGCATCAGGAATCCTTTTTATTATTGATGAAATACATACCAATTCACAATGATGTATCACAGGCCTTGTTTTGCACAACAGCTAGAAGCATTCAAAAATTGGAAAGAAACCAAGTCAATCACTAAGATTTTTAAGATTTAAAATGAATCGGAATGAAATAACAAATCATGAGGTGAACTGTTGTAAATTATATATATTTTTGAAATGTATCAATGAATTATTTAAGCTATGTGAATAATATAATTTAAATTTTGCACTGTGCACTTTTTTGGAAAAATATTTGAATAAAATAAAAAATGTGGAGTATATTTTTTATTTCGCGGTGCTGACTTGCATTAGATCTTGAGAGAAAAATGGTAAACAAAGATGGCGACGACACTATGTGAACAAGGTGGCAGTGACCACTGAAATGCGTCTTTTGCTGTTTCGCTAAAAAATAAAGAAATATTGAAACTATCTCAAGCAGTTACACCAAATTTGGCAAAAAGGTAGCTCTTGGTCCAGAAAGCACTGTTTTTGTTAAATGGTGTAAATCTGTTTAGTAGTTACTGAGAAATTTAAAGATTTCTCAGATATACAACTGTGGCAGCGGTGGATCCGCGAACCCTCCCGATCTCGTGCCTGACATCCGATTGGCTGCAAACATTTCAAACCAGGAAGTGTTGGCAGCCATCTTGTGACTCTGTTGAACCGAGTCACAAGAAAAAAGATAAAAAAAAAAAGGGGGCAAGGTAGAAACACCCTGACCCCTAGGCCTGTTCAGGGGGTCCCACAGGGACACCCAAGGCCAAAAAAAGCATTTATTTTTTATTTTTGGCATGAGTCGCAGTAGATTCGTGAATCTGGCCAAAAATGAAACAAAAACGAAGTGTGGTCTCCCGTGCTTTGTTTAATTTAGGCCCCCGGGTGGGCCAGGTCCCAGGGGCAATAAAAAATAAAAATGAGGCGTACCACCACCTCCCCATGGCTAATTTTTGAAATACAGGGGGCTACGTAGCCACTGCACAGCCACAGGGACTGCCACCTCCCCGGGGCTACTTTGAATTATAATGCGTGGGGGGCTCCAGCCCCCCCACGCAGCCCCAGGGACCGCCACCTTCCCGGGGCTATATGCACATAAGATACATGGGGGAGCTCTGGCCCCCCCACGCAGCCCGGAGGACTGCCACCTCCCCGGGACTACTATACTTAAATGCAGGGGGGCCACGCGCCCCCCCCCACTGCCCTGGGTACCACTACTTCCCAGGAGCTATTTTTAAGATGGGAGATGGGCCGTGCGGCCACCCTCCTGGAGTCGTAAATGGCCCTGGGGACCACACCCTCCCAGGGAAGGCTCCAGCAATGTCCTGGGGTGCACACCTCTGGGACATTGCAGTTTGCTATGGGATGGCGGGAACAGTGCTCCGGCCATCCCATAGCAAACAAGTGTGATCTGCATTGAACAAGCGAGAGCATTTTGCTCTTGCTTGTTCAAAGCTGAGCGCTCTTTGCTTTTCACACCCAGGGAGCTGCATGTCAGCAGCTCCCTGGGTTTAAAAATCAATGCTGTCTCCCGCAGGAGGCAGGAGCTGGCAAGGATGATGGGGGCTTCAGGCTACCCCCGCAGTCCCCAACGAGATGGCCATGCCCCAGAGTATGGGGTTCCAGGAGCTGAAAATGGCCCTGGAGTGGGGCCACTCGGCCCCCTCCCATTTAAAAAAAAAAAAAGGATCGGGCCCCAGGGGGTGTGGTCCCCAGTGCTGAAATCGGCCTGTGAAGGGGGCCGCATGGTCCCCTCCCCATTTTTTATAAAAAATAAATAAAGGCCTAGCCCAGGGGGATGGGGGTCTCTAGGGCCGAAAATGGCCTCCCGAGGGCCTAAGGACTAAAGTGGACTTCATCCCCCAAGAAGCAGTGTGCCAGGAGGCACGTTTGCATAGTGGTGGAGAAAGGGGGCATGGCCTCTGTCCACCTCTCAGCAATCCAACTGTGTGGGCTTATTGGAGGTAACAGGAGGACTAGTGATGCCGAATGGCAGATGCACTGTCGAGTGCATCTTGAGAAGCTTCGGCGTTTGTTGGATACAAATATATATATATATATATATATAACCTACTGGCGTTGCCAGTAGGTAGTTATAGTTAGGACCTTGCTTCTATTCAAAAATAACTTTTTGATTTGCCAATATCTTTGGCGCCATTTGACGAAGCTTCGCGAAATTTTCAAAGCTAATGGCCCGCTCAGGTCAGCTCCTGTCTTGAAAGTTTCGGGATGATTCGTCAAGCGGGGCCAAGAAAAAAGGTTGTCCGAAAACGCGTTTTCTCCATCTTAATTTCCATAGGAAACTGTTGACGCAGCTACAGCCCGAACTGCTTAACGGAATTACACCAAATTTGGCAAAAAGGTAGCTCTTGGTCCAGAGTGCACTCTTTTTGTTAAATGATGTAAATCCCTTCAGTAGTTCCTGAGAAATTCATATATTTACAAATATTAATATCTGGTGGCAGCGAAGGATCCCCGAACCTTCCCGATCTTGAGCCTGACTCTAATTGGCTGCCAACACTTCAAACCAGGAAGTGTTGGCAGCCATCTTTTGACTCGGTTGAACTGCGTCACAGGGAAAAAGGGAAAAAAACGATAAAAAAAAGAAAAGGGGGCAGGGTTGAAACACCCTGACCCCCTAGGCCTGCTCAGGGGGTCCCTGTCCCACAGGGACTCCCAGGGCCCAAAAAGCATTTAAAAAAAAAATCATCAAGATTCGCGCTGGGTGCGTGAATCCCGCTGAAAATAAAACAAAACTGAACCGTGGTCTCCTGCGCTTCGTTTAATTAAGCCCCTGGGTGGTCCAGGTCCGGGGGGCAATGCCAAAATATGCTCTGGGTCCCGCAGGCCCAGGGACGGCCACCTCCCCGGGGCCATACTGAATACATATGGGGGGCATGCGGCCTCCCCACTGCCCCGGGGACCGCCACCTCCCCAGGGCTTTATTATTATTAAAATGCATGGGGAGACTCCTGCCCCCCACGTAGTCCCAGGCTATAGTTTTTACATGCCAGGGGCCACACGGCCCTCCTGCAGCCTCGGGGACCGCCACCTCCCCAGGGCTCTACTTTAAAAAAATGTAGTGTGGGGGCTCGGGGACCACCACCTCCCCGGGGCTTTATTATTATTAAAATGCATGGGGAGGCTCCTGCCCCCCATGCAGCCCTGGGGACTGCCACCTCCCCGGGGCTATAGTTTTAGCATGCGGGGGCCATGCGGCCCTCCCGCAGCCCCTGGGACTGCCACCTCCCCAGGGCTCTGCTTTAAAAAAATTTAGTGTGGTGGGGTCGAGCCCCCACACATGACCTCGGGGACCACCACCTCCCGCGGCAAACATAAATTATTAAGTGCGGGGGTCTGTTGCAGACCCCCGGCCCCAGGGACCACCACCTCCCTGGGGCTTTAAACACGATAGGAGGGGGCTGTGAGGCCCCACACCAGGAGCCCTCGAAGGCCCAGGGGACCACCACCCCCCAGGGCTGGCTCCAGCAATGTCCTGGGGTGCCCACCCTCAGGACATTGCAGTTTGCTATGGGATGGCAGGAGCAGTGCTCCTGCCATCCTATAGCAAACACTGTACTCGCTTTGAACAAGCGAGAGCACTTTGCTCTTGCTTGTTCAAAGTGAGTACACTTTTCTTTTTACCCGCAGGGAGCTGCATGTTAGCAGCTCCCTGGTGGTAAAAAGCAATTGCGGCCCCCGCAGGAGGCAGGAGCCAGCCGGGACCATGTGGGCCTTCAGGCTCCCCCCGTGGTCCCTCTAAAGATGGCCATGCCCCGGGTGATGGGGTCCCCGGGGCCGAAAATGACCGGGAGGGGGGCCACTCGGCCCACCTCCCTTTAAAAAAAAAAAAAAAAGAAATAGCCGGGCCATGGGAGATGGGGTCCCGGGCCAAAATCGGCCTGGGGAGAGGGGCCACGTGGCCCCCCTCCCTGAAAATGAATTTTTTTTTTTTAGAAATGACCAAGTCCTGGGAGATGGGGTCCCCGGGGCCAAAAATGGCCTGGGAGGGGGGCCGCTCGGCCCCCTCCCCTCAAAAAAATTAATTAAGCAAAGGCCTAGCCCCAGGGGATGGGTTCCCTGGGGCCAGAATTGGCCTCAGGAGAGGGCCGTTACCCCCCTCCCTTTGTATTTTAAATAACAAAAATGAAAAATGGGTCTGGCCTGGTGGATGGGGTCCCCGGGGCCTAAAAGGGTCAGGGGAAGTGGGGCCACACAGCCCCCTTTCCTAAAATAAAAAAAAATAAAGGAAGCCACGCAACTCACGGAAGCCCTGCCCCCTTTCACCACTACTCTGCAAACACTCCTCCTGGCGCGCTCTAGTTTGGGGATAAAGTCCCCTTCGCTACTGAGGGTCCTAAGTGGGATTGCTGAGAGGTGGTCATGCCCCTTTTTCCACCACTCTACAAATGCACTTCTTGGTGCACTGTTGGTGGGGCGATAAGGTCCCCTTGCGTCCTGAGGGCTTCAGGACTAAAGTGGACTTCATAGTCCAAGCAGAAGTGCGCCATGAGGTGCAATTGCAGAGTGGTATAAAAAGGGGGTGTGGCCTCTGACTACCTCTCAGCAATCCAGCTGTTTGGGGCTTACTGGAGGGAACAGGAGGGCAAGTTGGCCCCCAGGGACCCTCTAGAGGCAAGGGGACTTCATCTCCCAACCCAGAGCGCGCCAGGAGGCGCGTTTGCAGAGTGGTGGAGAAAGGGGCCATGGCCTGCGACCACCTCTTAGCAATCCCACTGTGTGGGGCTTACTGGAGGTAACAGGTAGGCTAGTTGGCCCCTAAGGACCCCCAGCAGCGAAGGGGGCTTCATTCCCCTACCAAGAATGTGCCAGGAAGTGCGTTTGCTGAGAGGTGTGCAGAGGGGGCATGCCCTCGCATCAGAACTTAGCAATCCTGCTGTGTGAGACTTAGTGGACGTAATAGGAGGGGTAGTTGGCCCCCAAGGATTTCCTTGGGGCCATCTACCCCATCTGTTACCTCCAGTAAGTCCCACACAGTGGGATTGCTAAGAGGTCTTTGGAGGCCACGCCCCTGTTTGTCCACCTCTCTGCAAAAACGCCTCCTGGCACACTACTGGTAGGGGGATGAAGTCCACTTTACTCCTGAGGGACTTTGGGGGCCAAGAAGAGGTCCTGGTAGCGACTACTAGTTAAAGAATCATTTGCAATGCAATAGGTCTTGCATTTGCGAGAGTTAGAGCTATTGGCGTTGTAAATGTAAAAGTTGTAAATATTTTTTGGAGTGGAGTGGATGTACGTTGTGTGTAATGGAATTATGTGGTATGTTGTGCAGTGAAATTATGTGGATAGAAAGTATGTGGTATTAAGTGTATAGGAATTATGTACAGTGGGATTATGTGTTATGGAGAGTATTTATGTGGTGTGGTAGTCTGTGTTGTGGAGTGGTAACCTCAGATTTAGTCTTCCTCGTTTCCATAGAAGCTAAACTATAAACTCAATAAGACACAAAAAAAGAAGGAACCACTGAGGAACACTTCTGGACCTAGTCAGAGGTATGAGCAGGGCCACTGGAATTATGCGACTGTTCAGCTGCAGCGATTTTCGCATAATTATACATTTTTCGCATTTGCCACATAATACATCATCTGCAAAATAATCTACAGATTTGAACCAAAAAACCTTGGGCTTATTTACAAGCCCCTTGCGCCACTTTTGCATAATTTTTAACATGGGAAAAGTGACGTACGGGTGGCGCAAGGGGCTTGTAAATAAGCCCCCTTGTTTCTAGCTCAAACGGCTCTAACGTTACCAAAAATGCAGCAACAAGTGTTACAGCGTGGTCGAAGGCCCTTTGCAAAGCTGGAATGGCCACCTGTTACTTATTGCTAAATGTGGGTGTTAAATTGGTACAAATGGTGCGTAAACCACTCTTTCTTCTTTCTGCGCCTCTCTTGCGTCTTTCTGCATTTCTCTTGATTCTTTCAACACCTTTCTTCCTCTTTCTGCACTTCTCTTCCCTCTTTCTGCACATATCTTCAGCTTTCTGCACTTCCCTTCTTTCTGCACCTCTCTTGCTTCCTTTTGTACCTCTCTTCCTTCTTTCTTCTGCACCTCTCTTGCTTCTTTCTGCACTTCTCATGCCTCTTTCTGCACTCTCTTCCCTCTTTCTGCACCTCTCTTGCCTCTTTCTGCACCTCTTTGCCTCTATCTGCACTTCTCGTGCCTCTTTCAGCACCTTGCTTGCTTCATTCTGCACTTCCCTTGCTTCTTTCTGAACCTTTCTTGCTTCTAACTGTACCCCTCTTGCCTCTTTCTGCACCTCTGTTGCTTCTTGCTGAACTTCTCTTGCTTCTTTCTGCACCTCTCTTGTTTCTTTCTGCACCCCTCTTCCCTCTTTCTGTGCCCCTCTTCCCTCTTTCTGCACCTCTGTTGCCTCTTTCTGCACTTCTCTTGCCTCTTTCTGCACTTCTATTGCCTCTTTCTGGATTTCTGTTGCTTCTTTCTGCACTTCCCTTGCCTCTTTCTGCACCCCTCTTGCCTCTTTCTGCACCTCTGTTGCTTCTTTCTGCACCTCTCCTGCTTCTTTCTGCACCCCTCTTGCCTCTTTCTCCACCCCGTCCCCTATTTCTGCACCTCTCTTGACTTTTTCTGCACCTCCTTTGCCCCTTCCCACAGTTCTCTTGCCTCTTTCTGCAGTTCTCTTGCCTATTTCTGTACCCCTCTTGCCCCTTTCTGCACTTCTCTTGCTTCCTTCTGCACATCTCTTGCTTCTTTCTGCACCTCTCTTCCCTCTTTTTACACCTCTCTTGACTCTTTCTGCACCTCTCTTGCCTCTTTCTGCAGTTCTCTTTCCTCTCTCTGCAGTTCTTTTGACTCTTTCTGCACCTCTTTTGTCGCTTTCTGCACCACTCTTGCTTCTTTCTGCACTTCTCTTGCTTCATTCTGCACCCCTCTTGCCTCTTTCTCCACCCCTCTTTCCTCTTCCTGCACCTCTCTTGACTCTTTCTGCACCTCTCTTGACTCTTTCTGCAGTTCCCTTGCCTCTTTCTGCAGTTCTCTTGCCTCTTTCTGCACACCTTTTGCCTCTTTCTGGAGCTCTGTTGGTTCTTCCTGTACTTCTCTTGCTTCTTTCTGCACCTCTCTTGCTTCTTTCTGCACCCCTCTTGCCTCTTTCTGCACCCCTCTTCAATCTATCTGCACCTCTCTTGCCTCTTTCTGCACCCCTGTTCCCTCTTTCTGCACCTCTCTTGCCTGTTTCTGAACCTCCCTTGCCTCTTTCTGCAGTTCTGTTGCTTCTTTCTGCACTTCTCTTGCCTCTTTCAGCACCCCTCTTGCCTCTTTCTGCACCTCAGTTGGTTCTTTCTGCACCTCTCTTGCTTCTTTCTGCATCTTTCTTGCCTCTTTCTGCATCCCTATTTCCTCTTTCTGCACCCCTCTTACCTCTTTCTGCACCTCTCTTGCCTCTTTATGTACCTCTATTGCCTCTTTCTGCACCTCTGTTGCCTCTTTCTGCACTTCTCTTGCCTCTTTCTGCACTTCTATTGCCTCTTTCTGGATTTCTGTTGCTTCTTTCTGCACTTCCCTTGCCTCGTTCTGCACCCCTCTTGCCTCTTTCTGCACCTCTTTTGCTTCTTTCTACACCTCTCTTGACTCTTTCTGCACCTCTCTTGCCTCTTTCTGCAGTTCTCTTTCCTCTCTATGCAGTTCTTTTGACTCTTTCTGCACCTCTTTTGTCTCTTTCTGCACCACTCTTGCTTCTTTCTGCACTTCTCTTGCTTCTTTCTGCACCCCTCTTGCCTCTTTCTCCACCCCTCTTTCCTCTTCCTGCACCTCTCTTTATTCTTTCTGCACCTCTCTTGACTCTTTCTGCAGTTCCCTTGCCTCTTTCTACAGTTCTCTTGCCTCTTTCTGCACACCTTTTGCCTCTTTCTGGACCTCTGTTGGTTCTTCCTGTACTTCATTTGCTTCTTTCTGCACCTCTCTTGCTTCTTTATGCACCTCTCTTGCCTCTTTCTGCACCCTTCTTCAATCTATCTGCACCTCTCTTGCCTCTTTCTGCACCCCTCTTGCCTCTTTCTGCACCCCTGTTCCCTCTTTCTGCACCTCTCTTGCCTGTTTCTGAACCTCCCTTGCCTCTTTCTGCACTTCTCTTGCCTCTTTCAGCACCCTCTTGCCTCTTTCTGCACCTCAGTTGGTTCTTTCTGCACCTCTCTTGCTTCTTTCTGCATCTTTCTTGCCTCTTTCTGCATCCATATTTCCTCTTTCTGCACCCCTCTTACCTCTTTCTGCACCTCTCTTGCCTCTTTCTGTACCTCTATTGCCTCTTTCTTCCTCTTTATGCACCTTTCTTCCTCTTTCTTCCTCTTTCTACCTCTTTCTGCAGTTATCTTGCTTCTTTTCGCACTTATCTTGGGTCTTTCTGTACCTCACTTGCTTCTTTCTGAATTTCTCTTGCCTCTTTCTGTACCTTGTTTGCCTCTTTCTGCACCTCTCTTGCCTCTTTCCGCACCTTTTGCCTCTTTCTGCACCTTTCTTCCTCTTTCTGCAGTTCTCTTGCTTCTTTCTGAATTTCTGTTGCTTCTTTCTGCACTTTTCTTGCCTCTTTTTGCACCCCTCTTGCCTCTTTTTGCTCCTCTGTTGGTTCTTTCTGCACTTCTCTTGGTTTGTTCTGTATCGCTCTTGCCTCTTTCTCCACCCCTCTTCCCTCTTTCTGGACCTCTCTTGACTCTTTCTGCACCCCTCTTGCCTCTTTCTGCACTTCTCTTGCTTCTTTCTGCACCTCTCTTGCTTCTTTCTGTACCCCTCTTGCCTCTTTCTGCACCTCTGTTGCTTCTTGCTGCACTTCTCTTGCTTCTTTCTGCACCTCTCTTCCCTCTTTCTGCACCTCTGTTGCCTCTTTCTGCACTTCTCTTGCCTCTTTCTGCACTTCTACTGCCTCTTTCTGGATTTCTGTTGCTTCTTTCTGCACTTCCCTTGCCTCTTTCTGCACCTCTGTTGCTTCTTTCTGCACCTCTCCTGCTTCTTTCTGCAGACCTCTTGCCTCTTTCTCTACCCCCTCCCCTCTTTCTGCACCGCTCTTGACTCTTTCTGCACCTCTCTTGCCCCTTTCCGCAGTTCTCTTACCTCTTTCTGCAGTTGTCTTGCCTATTTCTGTACCCCTCTTGCCTCTTTCTGCACTTCTCTTGCTTCTTTCTGCACATCTCTTGCTTCTTTCTGCACCTCTCTTCCCTCTTTTTACACCTCTCTTGACTCTTTCTGCACCTCTCTTGCCTCTTTCTGCAGTTCTCTTTCCTCTCTCTGCAGTTCTTTTGACTCTTTCTGCACCTCTTTTGTCTCTTTCTGCACCTCTGTTGGTTCTTTCTGTACTTCTCTTGATTCTTTCTGCACCCCTCTTGCTTCTTTCTGCACCCCTCTTGCCTCTTTCTGCACCCTTCTTCAATCTTTCTGCACCTCTCTTGCCCCTTTCTGCTCCCCTGTTCCCTCTTTCTGGACCTCTCTTGCCTCTTTCTGAACCTCTCTTGCCTCTTTCTGCAGTTCTCTTGCCTCGTTCTGCATTTCTGCTGCTTCTTTCTGTACTTCTCTTGCCTCTTTCTCCACCCCTCTTCCATCTTTCTGCACCTCTCTTGACTCTTTCTGCACCTCTCTTGCCTCTTTCTGCAGTTCTCTTGCCTCGTTCTTGAGTTCTTGTGCCTCTTTCAACACCCCTCTTACCACTTTCTGCACCCCTCTAGCCTCTTTCTGTACTTCTCTTGCTTCTTTCTGCACTTCTCATGCCTCTTTCTGCACTCTCTTCCCTCTTTCTGCGCCTCTCCTTACCTCTTTCTGCACCTCTCTTACCTCTGTCTGCACTTCTCTTTGCCTCTTTCAGCACCTCACTTGCTTCTTTCTCAACTTCCTGTGCTTCTTTATGTACCTTTGTTACTTCTTTCTGTACCCCTCTTGTCTCTTTCAGCACCTCGCTTGCTTCTTTCTGAACTTCCCTTGCTTCTTTCTGTACCTTTGTTACTTCTTCTGTACCCCTCTTGCCTCTTTCTGCACCTCTGTTGCTTCTTTCTGCACCTCTCTTGTTTTTTTCAGCACCCCTCTATCCTCTTTTTGCACCCCTCTTCCCTCTTTCTGCACCTCTGTTGCCTGTTTCTGCAACTCTCTTTCTTCTTTCTGCACTTCTCATGTCTCTTTCTGCACTTCTCTTGCCTCTTTCTGGATTTCTTTTGTTTTTTTCTGCACTTCCCTTGCCTCTTCCTGCACCCCTCTTGCTTCTTTCTGCACCTCTGTTGCTTCTTACTGCACCTCTCTTGCTTTTTTCTGCACCTTTCTTGCCTTTTTTTCTATCCCTTCCCTCTTTCTGCACCTCTCTTGCCTCTTTCTGCACCCCTCTTGCCTCTTTATGCACTTCTCTTGCTTCTTTCTGTACCCCTCTTGCCTCTTTCTCCACCCCTCTTTCCTCTTTCTGCACCTCTCTTGACTCTTTCTGCACCTCTCTTGCCTCTTTCTGCAGTTCCCTTGCCTCTTTCTGCAGTTCTCTTGCCTCTTTATGCACACCTTTTGCCTCTTTCAGGAGCTCTGTTGGTTCTTTCTGTACTTCTCTTGCTTCTTTCTGCACCTTTCTTGCTTCTTTCTGCACCCCTCTTGCCTCTTTCTGCATCCCTCTTCAATATTTCTGCACCTCTCTTGCCTCTTTCTATACCCCTGTTCCCTCTTTCTGCACCTCTCTTGCCTGTTTCTGAACCTCCCTTGCCTCTTTCTGCAGTTCTCTTGCCTCTTTATGCACCTGTTTGTTCTTTCTGCACCTCTCTTGCTTCTTTCAGCATCTTTCTTGCCTCTTTCTGCATCCCTATTTCTTCTTTCTGCACCCCTCTTACCTCTTTCTGCACCTCTCTTGCCTCTTTCTGCACCTTTCTTCCTCTTTCTGCACCTTTCTTCCTCTTTCTGTACCTCTTTTGCCTCTTTCTGCACCTCTCTTGCTTCTTTCTGTACCCCTCTTGCCTGTTTCTGCACCTCTCTTGCCTCTTTCTGCACCTCACTTGCCTCTTTTTCACTTCTCTTGCTTCTTTATGCACTTCTCTTGCTTCTTTCTGCACCTTTCTTCCTCTTTCTGCACCTTTCTTCCTCTTTCTGCAGTTGTCTTGCTTCTTTTCGCACTTATCTTGCGTCTTTCTGTACCTCACTTGCTTCTTTCTGAACTTCTCTTGCCTCTTTCTGTACCTTTCTTGCCTCTTTCTGCACCTCTCTTGCCTCTTTCCGCACCTTTTGCATCTTTCTGCACCTTTCTTCCTCTTTCTGCAGTTCTCTTGCTTCTTTCTGCATTTCTGTTGCTTCTTTCTGCACTTCTCTTGCCTCTTTCTGCACCCCTCTTGCCTCTTTTTGCTCCTCTGTTGGTTCTTTCTGCACTTCTCTTGCTTCTTTCTGCACCGCTCTTGCCTCTTTCTCCACCCCTCTTCCCTCTTTCTGGATCTCTCTTGACTCTTTCTGCAGTTGTCTTACCTCTTTCTACACCCCTCTTGCCTCTTTCTGCACCCTTCTTGCCTCTTTCTGCACTTCTCTTGCTTCTTTCAGCACCTCTCTTGCTTCATTCTGCTCCCGTCATTCCTCTTTCTCCACCCTCTCTTCCCTCATTCTGCAGTTCTCTTGCTACTTTCTGTACCTCTGTTCCTTCGTTCTGCACTTCTCTTGCCTCTTTATGCACTTCTCTTGCCTCTTTCTGCAGTTATTTTGCATCTTTCTGCATTTCTGTTTCTTCTTTCTGTACCTTTCTTGCCTCTTTCTGCACCTCTCTTGCCTCTTTCCGCACCTCTTGCCTCTTTCTGCACTTCTCTCGCTTCTTTCCGTGCCTTTCTTCCTCTTTCTCTACCACTTTTACTTCTTTCAGCACCTCTCTTTCTGCACCTTTCTTACTCTCTGCAGTTCTCTTGCTACTTTCTGCACTTCTCTTGCCTCTTTCTGCACTTCTCTTGCCTCTTTCTGCAGTTCTCTTACCTCTGTCTGCATTTCTGTTGCTTCTTTCTGCACTTCTTTTGCTTCTTTATGCACCCCTCTTGCCTCTTTCTGCACCTCTGTTGGTTCTTTCTGCACTTCTCTTGCTTCTTTCTGCACCGCCGTTACCTCTTTCTCAATGCCTCTTTCTTCTTTCTGCACCTCTCTTGACTCTTTCTGCAGTTCTCTTGCCACTTTCTACAGCCCTCTTGCCTCTTTCTGCACCCTCCTGCCTCTTTCTGCAATTCTCTTGCTTCTTTCTGCACCTCTCTTGCTTCTTTCTGCACTTCTCATGCCTCTTTCTGCACTCTCTTCCCTCTTTCTGCACCTCTCTTGCCTCTTTCTGCACCTCTCTTGCCTCTCTCTGCACTTCTCTTGCCTCTTTCAGCACCTTGCTTGCTTCTTTCTGCACTTCCCTTGCTTCTTTCTGAACCTTTCTTGCTTCTTTCTGTACGCCTCTTGCCTCTTTCTGCACCTCTGTTGCTTCTTGCTGAACTTCTCTTGCTTCTTTCTGCACCTCTCTTGTTTCTTTCTGCACCCCTCTTCCCTCTTTCTGCACCCCTCTTCACTCTTTCTGCACCTCTGTTGCCTCTTTCTGCACTTCTCTTGCCTCTTTCTGCACTTCTATTGCCTCTTTCTGGATTTCTGTTGCTTCTTTCTGCACTTCCCTTGCCTCTTTCTGCACCCCTCTTGCCTCTTTCTGCACCTCTGTTGCTTCTTTCTGCACCTCTCCTGCTTCTTTCTGCACCCCTCTTGCCTCTTTCTCCACCACATCCCGACTTTCTGCACCTCTCTTGACTCTTTCTGCACCTCCTTTGCCCCTTCCCGCAGTTCTCTTGCTTCTTTCTGCACATCTCTTGCTTCTTTCTGCACCTCTCTTCCCTCTTTTTACACCTCTCTTGACTCTTTCTGCACTTCTCTTGCCTCTTTCTGCAGTTCTCTTTCCTCTCTCTGCAGTTCTTTTGACTCTTTCTGCACCTCTTTTGTCTCTTTCTGCACCATTCTTGCTTCTTTCTGCACTTCTCTTGCTTCTTTCTGCACCCCTCTTGCCTCATTCTCCACCCCTCTTTCCTCTTCCTGCACCTATCTATAATCTTTCTGCACCTCTCTTGACTCTTTCTGCAGTTCCCTTGCCTCTTTCTACAGTTCTCTTGCCTCTTTCTGCACACCTTTTGCCTCTTTCTGGACCTCTGTTGGTTCTTCCTGTACTTCATTTGCTTCTTTCTGCACCTCTCTTGCTTCTTTATGCACCTCTCTTGCCTCTTTATGCACCCTTCTTCAATCTATCTGCACCTCTCTTGCCTCTTTCTGCACCTCTCTTGCCTCTTTCTGCACCCCTGTTCCCTCTTTCTGCACCTCTCTTGCCTGTTTCTGAACCTCCCTTGCCTCTTTCTGCACTTCTCTTGCCTCTTTCAGCACCCCTCTTGCCTCTTTCTGCACCTCAGTTGGTTCTTTCTGCACCTCTCTTGCTTCTTTCTGCATCTTTCTTGCCTCTTTCTGCATCCATATTTCCTCTTTCTGCACCCCTCTTACCTCTTTCTGCCCCTCTCTTGCCTCTTTCTGTACCTCTATTGCCTCTTTCTTCCTCTTTATGCACCTTTCTTCCTCTTTCTTCCTCTTTCTGTACCTCTTTTGCCTCTTTCTGCACCTCTCTTGCTTCTATCTGCAATTCTCTTGCCTGTTTCTGCACCTCTCTTGCCTCTTTCTGCACCTCACTTGCTTCTTTTTGCACTACTCTTGCTTCTTTCTGCACTTCTCTTGCTTCTTTCTGCGCCTTTCTTCCTCTTTCTGCACCTTTCTACCTCTTTCTGCAGTTATCTTGCTTCTTTTCGCACTTATCTTGGGTCTTTCTGTACCTCACTTGCTTCTTTCTGAATTTCTCTTGCCTCTTTCTGTACCTTTCTTGCCTCTTTCTGCACCTCTCTTGCCTCTTTCCGCACCTTTTGCCTCTTTCTGCACCTTTCTTCCTCTTTCTGCAGTTCTCTTGCTTCTTTATGAATTTCTGTTGCTTCTTTCTGCACTTTCTTGCCTCTTTATGCACCCTCTTGCCTCTTTTTGCTCCTCTGTTGGTTCTTTCTGCACTTCTCTTGGTTTGTTCTGTATCGCTCTTGCCTCTTTCTCCACCCTCTTCCCTCTTTCTGGACCTCTCTTGACTCTTTCTGCACCCCTCTTGCCTCTTTCTGCACTTCTCTTGCTTCTTTCTGCACCTCACTTGCTTCTTTCTGTACCCCTCTTGCCTCTTTCTGCACCTCTGTTGCTTCTTGCTGCACTTCTCTTCCTTCTTTCTGCACCTCTCTTCCCTCTTTCTGCACCTCTCTGTTGCCTCTTTCTGCACTTCTCTTGCCTCTTTCTGCACTTCTATTGCCTCTTTCTGGATTTCTGTTGCTTCTTTCTGCACTTCCCTTGCCTCTTTCTGCACCTCTGTTGCTTCTTTCTGCACCTCTCCTGCTTCTTTCTGCAGACCTCTTGCCTCTTTCTCTACCCCTCCCCTCTTTCTGCACCGCTCTTGACTCTTTCTGCACCTCTCTTGCCGCTTTCCGCAGTTCTCTTTACTCTCTTTCTGCAGTTGTCTTGCCTATTTCTGTACCCCTCTTGCCTCTTTCTGCACTTCTCTTGCTTCTTTCTGCACATCTCTTGCTTCTTTCTGCACCTCTCTTCCCTCTTTTTACACCTCTCTTGACTCTTTCTGCACCTCTCTTGCCTCTTTCTGCAGTTCTCTTTCCTCTCTCTGCAGTTCTTTTGACTCTTTCTGCACCTCTTTTGTCTCTTTCTGCACATCTGTTGGTTCTTTCTGCACTTCTCTTGCTTCTTTCTGCACCCCTCTTGCTTCTTTCTGCACCCCTCTTGCCTCTTTCTGCACCCTTCTTCAATATTTCTGCACCTCTCTTGCCCCTTTCTGCTCCCCTGTTCCCTCTTTCTGGACCTCTCTTGCCTCTTTCTGAACCTCTCTTGCCTCTTTCTGCAGTTCTCTTGCCTCGTTCTGCATTTCTGCTGCTTCTTTCTGTACTTCTCTTGCCTCTTTCTCCACCCCTCTTCCCTCTTTCTGCACCTCTCTTGACTCTTTCTGCACCTCTCTTGCCTCTTTCTGCAGTTCTCTTGCCTCGTTCTTCAGTTCTTGTGCCTCTTTCAACACCCCTCTTACCACTTTCTGCACCCCTCTAGCCTCTTTCTGTACTTCTCTTGCTTCTTTCTGCACTTCTCATGCCTCTTTCTGCACTCTCTTCCCTCTTTCTGCACCTCTCATACCTCTTTCTGCACCTCTCTTACCTCTGTCTGCACTTCTCTTGCCTCTTTCAGCACCTCACTTGCTTCTTTCTCAACTTCCCGTGCTTCTTTATGTACCTTTGTTACTTCTTTCTGTACCCCTCTTGTCTCTTTCAGCACCTCGCTTGCTTCTTTCTGAACTTCCTTGCTTCTTTCTGTACATTTGTTACTTCTTCTGTACCCCTCTTGCCTCTTTCTGCACCTCTGTTGCTTCCTTAAGCACCTCTCTTGTTTTTTTCAGCACCCCTCTATCCTCTTTTTGCACCCCTCTTCCCTCTTTCTGCACCTTTGTTGCCTGTTTCTGCAACTCTCTTTCTTCTTTCTGCACTTCTCATGTCTCTTTCTGCACTTCTCTTGCCTCTTTCTGGATTTCTTTTGTTTTTTTCTGCACTTCCCTTGCCTCTTCCTGCACCCCTCTTGCTTCTTTCTGCACATCTGTTGCTTCTTACTGCACCTCTCTTTGCTTTTTTCTGCACCTTTCTTGCCTTTTTCTATCCCTTCCCCTCTTTCTGCACCTCTCTTGCCTCTTTCTGCACCCCTCTTGCCTCTTTATGCACTTCTCTTGCTTCTTTCTGCAACCCTCTTGCCTCTTTCTCCACCCCTCTTTCCTCTTTCTGCACCTCTCTTGACTCTTTCTGCACCTCTCTTGCCTCTTTCTGCAGTTCCCTTGCCTCTTTCTGCAGTTCTCTTGCCTCTTTATGCACACCTTTTGCCTCTTTCAGGAGCTCTGTTGGTTCTTTCTGTACTTCTCTTGCTTCTTTCTGCACCTTTCTTGCTTCTTTCTGCACCCCTCTTGCCTCTTTCTGCACCCCTCTTCAATATTTCTGCACCTCTCTTGCCTCTTTCTATACCCCTGTTCCCTCTTTCTGTACCTCTCTTGCCTGTTTCTGAACCTCCCTTGCCTCTTTCTGCAGTTCTCTTGCCTCTTTATGCACCTGTTTGTTCTTTCTGCACCTCTCTTGCTTCTTTCAGCATCTTTCTTGCCTCTTTCTGCATCCCTATTTCCTCTTTCTGCACCCCTCTTACCTCTTTCTGCACCTCTCTTGCCTCTTTCTGCACCTTGCTTCCTCTTTCTGCACCTTTCTTCCTCTTTCTGTACCTCTTTTGCCTCTTTCTGCACCTCTCTTGCTTCTTTCTGTACCTCTCTTGCCTGTTTCTGCACCTCTCTTGCCTCTTTCTGCACCTCACGTGCCTCTTTTTCACTTCTCTTGCTTCTTTATGCACTTCTCTTGCTTCTTTCTGCACCTTTCTTCCTCTTTCTTCCTCTTTCTGCAGTTGTCTTGCTTCTTTTCGCACTTATCTTGCGTCTTTCTGTACCTCACTTGCTTCTTTATGAACTTCTCTTGCCTCTCTCTGTACCTTTCTTGCCTCTTTCTGCACCTCTCTTGCCTCTTTCCGCACCTTTTGCCTCTTTCTGCACCTTTCTTCCTCTTTCTGCAGTTCTCTTGCTTCTTTCTGCATTTCTGTTGCTTCTTTCTGCACTTCTCTTGCCTCTTTCTGCACCCCTCTTGCCTCTTTTTGCTCCTCTGTTGGTTCTTTCTGCACTTCTCTTGCTTCTTTCTGCACCGCTCTTGCCTCTTTCTCCACTCCTCTTCCCTCTTTCTGGACCTCTCTTGACTCTTTCTGCAGTTCTCTTACCTCTTTCTACACCCCTCTTGCCTCTTTCTGCACCCTTCTTGCCTCTTTCTGCACTTCTCTTGCTTCTGTCAGCACCTCTCTTGCTTCATTCTGCTCCCGTCATTCCTCTTTCTCCACCCTCTCTGCCCTCATTCTGCAGTTCTCTTGCCACTTTCTGTACCTCTGTTCCTTCGTTCTGCACTTCTCTTGCCTCTTTATGCACTTCTCTTGCCTCTTTCTGCAGTTATTTTGCATCTTTCTGCATTTCTGTTTCTTCTTTCTGTACCTTTCTTGCCTCTTTCTGCACCTCTCTTGCCTCTTTCCGCACCTCTTGCCTCTTTCTGCACTTCTCTCGCTTCTTTCCGTGCCTTTCTTCCTCTTTCTGTACCACTTTTACTTCTTTCAGCACCTCTCTTTCTGCACCTTTCTTACTCTTTCTGCAGTTCTCTTGCTACTTTCTGTATGTCTCTTGCCTCTTTCTGCACCTCTGTTGCTTCTTCATGCACTTCTCTTCCCTCTTTCTGCACCCTCTTGCCTCTTCCTGCACCTGTGTTGGTTCTTTCTGCACTTCTCGTGCTTCTTTCTCCACCTCTCTTGCTTCTTTCTGCACACCTCTTGCCTCATTCTGCACCCTTTTTTCCTCTTTCTGCACCTCTCTTGCCTCTTTTTACACCTCTCTTGCCTCTTTCTGCACTTCTCTTGCCTCTTTCTGCACCCCTGTTGCTTCTTTCTGCACTTCTCTTGCCTCTTTCTGCACTTCTCTTGCCTCTTTCTGCAGTTCTCTTACCTCTGTCTGCATTTCTGTTGCTTCTTTCTGCACTTCTTTTGCCTCTTTCTGCACCCCTCTTGCCTCTTTCTGCACCTCTGTTGGTTCTTTCTGCACTTCTCTTGCTTCTTTCTGCACCGCTCTTGCCTCTTTCTCCACGCCTCTTTCCTCTTTCTGCACCTCTCTTGACTCTTTCTGCAGTTCTCTTGCCACTTTCTACAGCCCTCTTGCCTCTTTCTGCACCCTCTTGCCTCTTTCTGGACCTCTGTTGGTTCTTCCTGTACTTCTCTTGCTTCTTTCTGCACCTCTCTTGCTTCTTTATGCACCTCTCTTGCCTCTTTCTGCACCCTTCTTCAATCTATCTGCACCTCCCTTGCCTCTTTCTGCACCCCTGTTCCCTCTTTCTGCACCTCTCTTGCCTGTTTCTGAACCTCCCTTGCCTCTTTCTGCAGTTCTCTTGCTTCTTTCTGCATCTCTGTTGCTTGTTTCTGCACTTTTCTTACCTCTTTCTGCACCCCTCTTGCCTCTTTTTGCTCCTCTGTTGGTTCTTTCTGCACTTCTCTTGCTTCGTTCTGTATCGCTCTTGCCTCTTTCTCCACCCCTCTTCCCTCTTTCTGGACCTCTCTTGACTCTTTCTGCACCCCTCTTGCCTGTTTCTGCACTTCTCTTGCTTCTTTCTGCACCTCTCTTGCTTCTTTCTGTACCCCTCTTGCCTCTTTCTGCACCTCTGTTGCTTCTTGCTGCACTTCTCTTGCTTCTTTCTGCACCTCTCTTCCCTCTTTCTGCACCTCTGTTGCCTCTTTCTGCACTTCTCTTGCCTCTTTCTGCACTTCTATTGCCTCTTTCTGGATTTCTGTTGCTTCTTTCTGCACTTCCCTTGCCTCTTTCTGCACCTCTGTTGCTTCTTTCTGCACCTCTCCTGCCTCTTTCTGCAGACCTCTTGCCTCTTTCTCTACCCCCTCCCCTCTTTCTACACCTCTCTTGACTCTTTCTACACCTCTCTTGCCCCTTTCCGCAGTTCTCTTACCTCTTTCTGCAGTTGTCTTGCCTATTTCTGTACCCCTCTTGCCTCTTTCTGCACTTCTCTTGCTTCTTTCTGCACCCCTCTTGCTTCTTTCTGCACCTCTCTTCCTCTTTCTACACCTCTCTTGACTCTTTCTGCACATCTCTTGCCTCTTTCTGCAGTTCTCTTTCCTCTCTCTGCAGTTCTTTTTGACTCTTTCTGCACCTTCTTTGTCTCTTTCTGCACCTCTGTTGGTTCTTTCTGCACTTCTCTTGATTCTTTCTGCACCCCTCTTGCTTCTTTCTGCACCCCTCTTGCCTCTTTCTGCACCCTTCTTCAATCTTTCTACACCTCTCTTGCCCCTTTCTGCTCCCCTGTTCCCTCTTTCTGGACCTCTCTTGCCTCTTTCTGAACCTCTCTTGCCTCTTTCTGCAGTTCTCTTGCCTCGTTCTGCATTTCTGCTGCTTCTTTCTGTACTTCTCTTGCCTCTTTCTCCACCCCTCTTCCCTCTTTCTGCACCTCTCTTGACTCTTTCTGCACCTCTCTTGACTTTTTCTGCAGTTCTCTTGCCACTTTCTACAGCTTTCTTGCCTCTTTCTGCACCCTCTTGCCTCTTTCTGCAATTCTCTTTGCTTCTTTCTGCACCTCTCTTGCGTCTTTCTGCACTTCTCATGCCTCTTTCTGCACCTCTCTTGCCTCTGTCTGCACTTCTCTTGCCTCTTTCAGCACCTTGCTTGCTTCTTTCTGCACTTCCCTTGATTCTTTCAGAACCTTTCATGCTTCTTTCTGTACGCCTCTTGCCTCTTTCTGCACCTCTGTTGCTTCTTGCTGAACTTCTCTTGCTTCTTTCTGCACCTCTCTTGTTTCTTTCTGCACCCCCTTCCCTCTTTCTGCGCCCCTCTTCCCTCTTTCTGCACCTCTGTTGCCTCTTTCTGCACTTCTCTTGCCTCTTTCTGCACTTCCCTTGCCTCTTTCTGCACCCCTCTTGCCTCTTTCTGCACCTCTGTTGCTTCTTTCTGCACCTCTCCTGCTTCTTTCTGCACCCCTCTTGCCTCTTTCTCCACCCCATCCCCTCTTTCTGCACCTCTCTTGACTCTTTCTGCACCTCCTTTGCCCCTTCCCGCAGTTCTCTTGCCTCTTTCTGCAGTTCTCTTGCCTATTTCTGTACCCCTCTTGCACCTTTCTGCACTTCTCTTGCTTCTTTCTGCACATCTCTTGCTTCTTTCTGCACCTCTCTTCCCTCTTTTTACACCTCTCTTGACTCTTTCTGCACTTCTCTTGCCTCATTCTGCAGTTCTCTTTCCTCTCTCTGCAGTTCTTTTGACTCTTTCTGCACCTCTTTTGTCTCTTTCTGCACCACTCTTGCTTCTTTCTGCACTTCTCTTGCTTCTTTCTGCACCCCTCTTGCCTCTTTCTCCACCCCTCTTTCCTCTTCCTGCACCTCTCTTTATTCTTTCTGCACCTCTCTTGACTCTTTCTGCAGTTCCCTTGCCTCTTTCTACAGTTCTCTTGCCTCTTTCTGCACACCTTTTGCCTCTTTCTGGACCTCTGTTGGTTCTTCCTGTACTTCTCTTGCTTCTTTCTGCACCTCTCTTGCTTCTTTATGCACCTCTCTTGCCTCTTTCTGCACCCTTCTTCAATCTATCTGCACCTCTCTTGCCTCTTTCTGCACCCCTGTTCCCTCTTTCTGCACCTCTCTTGCCTGTTTCTGAACCTCCCTTGCCTCTTTCTGCACTTCTCTTGCTTCTTTCTGCATCTCTGTTGCTTGTTTCTGCACTTTTCTTGCCTCTTTCTGCACCCCTCTTGCCTCTTTTTGCTCCTCTGTTGGTTCTTTCTGCACTTCTCTTGCTTTGTTCTGTATCGCTCTTGCCTCTTTCTCCACCTCTCTTCCCTCTTTCTGGACCTTCTCTTGACTCTTTCTGCACCTCTCTTGCCTGTTTCTGCACTTCTCTTGCTTCTTTCTGCACCTCTCTTGCTTCTTTCTGTACCCCTCTTCCCTCTTTCTGCACCTCTGTTGCTTCTTGCTGCACTTCTCTTGCTTCTTTCTGCACCTCTCTTCCCTCTTTCTGCACCTCTCTTGCCTGTTTCTGAACCTCCCTTGCCTCTTTCTGCACTTCTCTTGCTTCTTTCTGCATCTCTGTTGCTTGTTTCTGCACTTTTCTTGCCTCTTTCTGCACCCCTCTTGCCTCTTTTTGCTCCTCTGTTGGTTCTTTCTGCACTTCTCTTGCTTCGTTCTGTATCGCTCTTGCCTCTTTCTCTACCCCTCTTCCCTCTTTCTGGACCTCTCTTGACTCTTTCTGCACCCCTCTTGCCTGTTTCTGCACCTCTCTTGCTTCTTTATGCACCTCTCTTGCCTCTTTCTGCACCCTTCTTCAATCTATCTGCACCTCTCTTGCCTCTTTCTGCACCCCTGTTCCCTCTTTCTGCACCTCTCTTGCCTGTTTCTGAACCTCCCTTGCCTCTTTCTGCACTTCTCTTGCTTCTTTCTGCATCTCTGTTGCTTGTTTCTGCACTTTTCTTGCCTCTTTCTGCACCCCTCTTGCCTCTTTTTGCTCCTCTGTTGGTTCTTTCTGCACTTCTCTTGCTTTGTTCTGTATCGCTCTTGCCTCTTTCTCCACCCCTCTTCCCTCTTTCTGGACCTCTCTTGACTCTTTCTGCACCCCTCTTGCCTGTTTCTGCACTTCTCTTGCTTCTTTCTGCACCTCTCTTGCTTCTTTCTGTACCCCTCTTGCCTCTTTCTGCACCTCTGTTGCTTCTTGCTGCACTTCTCTTGCTTCTTTCTGCACCTCTCTTCCCTCTTTCTGCACCTCTCTTGCCTGTTTCTGAACATCCCTTGCCTCTTTCTGCACTTCTCTTGCTTCTTTCTGCATCTCTGTTGCTTGTTTCTGCACTTTTCTTGCCTCTTTCTGCACCCCTCTTGCCTCTTTTTGCTCCTCTGTTGGTTCTTTCTGCACTTCTCTTGCTTCGTTCTGTATCGCTCTTGCCTCTTTCTCTACCCCTCTTCCCTCTTTCTGGACCTCTCTTGACTCTTTCTGCACCCCTCTTGCCTGTTTCTGCACTTCTCTTGCTTCTTTCTGCACCTCTCTTGCTTCTTTCTGTACCCCTCTTGCCTCTTTCTGTACCTCTGTTGCTTCTTGCTGCACTTCTCTTGCCTCTTTCTGCACCCCGTTCCCTCTTTCTGCACCTCTCTTGCCTGTTTCTGAACCTCCCTTGCCTCTTTCTGCACTTCTCTTGCTTCTTTCTGCATCTCTGTTGCTTGTTTCTGCACTTTTCTTGCCTCTTTCTGCACCCCTCTTGCCTCTTTTTGCTCCTCTGTTGGTTCTTTCTGCACTTCTCTTGCTTCGTTCTGTATCGCTCTTGCCTCTTTCTCCACCCCTCTTCCCTCTTTCTGGACCTCTCTTGACTCTTTCTGCACCCCTCTTGCCTGTTTCTGCACTTCTCTTGCTTCTTTCTGCACCTCTCTTGCTTCTTTCTGTACCCCTCTTGCCTCTTTCTGCACCTCTGTTGCTTCTTGCTGCACTTCTCTTGCTTCTTTCTGCACCTCTCTTCCCTCTTTCTGCACCTCTGTTGCCTCTTTCTGCACTTCCCTTGCCTCTTTCTGCACCTCTGTTGCTTCTTTCTGCACCTCTCCTACCTCTTTCTTCAGACCTCTTGCCTCTTTCTCTACCCCCTCCCCTCTTTCTACACCTCTCTTGACTCTTTCTGCACCTCTCTTGCCCCTTTCCGCAGTTCTCTTACCTCTTTCTGCAGTTGTCATGCCTATTTCTGTACCCCTCTTGCCTCTTTCTGTACTTCTCTTGATTCTTTCTGCACATCTCTTGCTTCTTTCTGCACCTCTCTTCCCTCTTTTTACACCTCTCTTGACTCTTTCTGCACATCTCTTGCCTCTTTCTGCTGTTCTCTTTCCTCTCTCTGCAGTTCTTTTGACTCTTTCTGCACCTCCTTTGTCTCTTTCTGCACCTCTGTTGGTTCTTTCTGCATTTCTCTTGATTCTTTCTGCACCCCTCTTGCTTCTTTCTGCACCCCTCTTGCCTCTTTCTGCACCCTTCTTCAATCTTTCTACACCTCTCTTGCCCCTTTCTGCTCCCTGTTCCCTCTTTCTGGACCTCTCTTGCCTCTTTCTGAACCTCTCTTGCCTCTTTCTGCAGTTCTCTTGCCTCTGTTCTGCATTTCTGCTGCTTCTTTCTGTACTTTTCTTGCCTCTTTCTCCACCCTCTTCCCTCTTTCTGCACCTCTCTTGACTCTTTCTGCACCTCTCTTGCCTCTTTCTGCAGTTCTCTTGCCTCGTTCTTCAGTTCTTGTGCCTCTTTCAACACCCCTCTTACCACTTTCTGCACCCCTCTAGCCTCTTTCTGAACTTCTCTTGCTTCTTTCTGCACTTCTCATGCCTCTTTCTGCACTCTCTTCCCTCTTTCTGCACCTCTCATACCTCTTTCTGCACCTCTCTTGCCTCTGTCTGCACTTCTCTTGCCTCTTTCAGCACCTCGCTTGCTTCTTTCTGAACTTCCCTTGCTTCTTTCTGTACCTTTGCTACTTCTTCTGTACCCCTCTTGCCTCTTTCTGCACCTCTGTTGCTTCTTTCTGCACCTCTCTTGTTTTTTTCAGCACCCCTCTATCTTCTTTTTGCACCCCTCTTCCCTCTTTCTGCACCTCTGTTGCCTGTTTCTGCAACTCTCTTTCTTCTTTCTGCACTTCTTGTGTCTCTTTCTGCACTTCTCTTGCCTCTTTCTGGATTTCTTTTGTTTTTTTCTGCACTTCCCTTGCCTCTTCCTGCACCCCTCTTGCTTCTTTCTGCATCTCTGTTGCTTCTTACTGCACCTCTCTTGTTTTTTTCTGCACCTTTCTTGCCTTTTTTTCTACCCCTTCCCTCTTTCTGCAACTCTCTTGCCTCTTTCTGCACCCCTCTTGCTTCTTTCTGCACTTCTCTTGCTTCTTTCTGCACCCCTCTTGCCTCTTTCTCCACCCCTCTTTCCTCTTTCTGCACCTCTCTTGACTCTTTCTGCACCTCTCTTGCCTCTTTCTGCAGTTCCCTTGCCTCTTTCTGCAGTTCTCTTGACTCTTTATACACACCTCTTCAATATTTCTGCACCTCTCTTGACTCTTTCTACACCCCTGTTCCCTCTTTCTGCACCTCTCTTGCCTGTTTCTGAACCTCCCTTGCCTCTTTCTGCAGTTCTCTTGGCTCTTTCTGCACCTGTTTGTTCTTTCTGCACCTCTCTTGCTTCTTTCAGCATCTTTCTTGCCTCTTTCTGCATCCCTATTTCCTCTTTCTGCACCCCTCTTAGCTCTTTCTGCACCTCTCTTGCCTCTTTCTGCACCTTTTTTCCTCTTTCTGCACCTTTCTTCCTCTTTCTGTACCTCTTTTGCCTCTTTCTGCACCTGTCTTGCTTCTTTCTGTACCTCTCTTGCCTGTTTCTGCAACTCTCTTGCCTCTTTCTGCACCTCACTTGCCTCTTTTTGCACTTATCTTGCTTCTTTATGCACTTCTCTTGCTTCTTTCTGCACCTTTCTTCCTCTTTCTGCACCTTTCTTCCTCTTTCTGCAGTTGTCTTGCTTCTTTTCGCACTTATCTTGCGTCTTTCTGTACCTCACTTGCTTCTTTCTGAACTTCTCTTGCCTCTTTCTGTACCTTTCTTGCCTCTTTCTGCACCTCTCTTTGCCTCTTTCCGCACCTTTTGCGTCTTTCTGCTCCTTCTCTTCCTCTTTCTGCAGTTCTCTTGCTTCTTTCTGCATTTCTGTTGCTACTTTCTGCACTTCTCTTGCCTCTTTCTGCACCCTCTTGCCTCTTTTTGCTCCTCTGTTGGTTCTTTCTGCACTTCTCTTGCTTCTTTCTGCACCGCTCTCTGCCTCTTTCTCCACCCCTCTTCCCTCTTTCTGCACCTCTCTTGACGCTCTTCCTGCAGCTCTCTTACCTCTTTCTACACCCCTCTTGCCTCTTTCTGCACCCTTCTTGCCTCTTTCTGCACTTCTCTTGCTTCTTTCAGCACCTCTCTTGCTCTCTTTCTGCTCCTCTGTCATTCCTTCTTTCTCCACCCTCTCTTTCCTCATTCTGCAGTCTATCTTGCCACTTTCTGTACCTCTGTTCCTTCTTTCTGCACTTCTCTTGCCTCTTTATGCACTTCTCTTGCCTCTTTCTGCAGTTATTTTGCATCTTTCTGCATTTCTGTTTCTCTCTTTCTGTACCTTTCTTGCCTCTTTCTGCACCTCTCTTGCCTCTTTCTGCACCTCTTTGCCTCTTTCTGCACTTCTCTTACTCTTTCCGTGCCCTTTCTTCCTCTTTCTGCACCACTTTTACTTCTTTCAGCACCTCTCTTTCTGCACCTTTCTTACTCTTTCTGCAGTTCTCTTGCTACTTTCTGTATGTCTCTTGCCTCTTTCTGCACCCTCTGTTGCTTCTTCATGCACTTCTCTTCCCTCTTTCTGCACCCTCTTGCCTCTTCCTGCACCTGTGTTGGTTCTTTCTTCACTTCTCGTGCTTCTTTCTCCACCTCTCTTGCTTCTTTCTGCATACCTCTTGCCTCATTCTGCACCCTTTTTTCCTCTTTCTGCACCTCTCTTGCCTCTTTTTACACCTCTCTTGCCTCTTTCTGCACTTCTCTTGCCTCTTTCTGCACCCCTGTTGCTTCTTTCTGCACTTCTCTTGCCTCTTTCTGCACTTCTCTTGCCTCTTTCTGCAGTTCTCTTACCTCTGTCTGCATTTCTGTTGCTTCTTTCTGCACTTCTTTTGCTTCTTTATGCACCCCTCTTGCCTCTTTCTGCACCTCTGTTGGTTCTTTCTGCACTTCTCTTGCTTCCTTCTGCACCGCTCTTGCCTCTTTCTCAATGCCTCTTTCCTCTTTCTGCACC
Source organism: Calotriton arnoldi (assembly GCA_963921515.1). Taxonomy (NCBI): domain Eukaryota; kingdom Metazoa; phylum Chordata; class Amphibia; order Caudata; family Salamandridae; genus Calotriton; species Calotriton arnoldi. The sequence continues at coordinate 21,353 of CAWUFW010022360.1, read as the reverse complement.
TCTCTTGACTCTTTCTGCAGTTCTCTTGCCACTTTCTACAGCCCTCTTGCCTCTTTCTGCACCCTCTTGCCTCTTTCTGCAATTCTCTTGCTTCTTTCTGCACCTCTCTTGCTTCTTTCTGCACTTCTCATGCCTCTTTCTGCACTCTCTTCCCTCTTTCTGCACCTCTCTTGCCTCTTTCTGCACCTCTCTTGCCTCTTCTGCACTTCTCTTGCCTCTTTCTAGCACCTTGCTTGCTTCTTTCTGCACTTCCCTTGCTTCTTTCTGAACCTTTCTTGCATCTTTCTGTACGCCTCTTGCCTCTTTCTGCACCTCTCTGTTGCTTCTTGCTGAACTTCTCTTGCTTCTTTCTGCACACTCTCTTGTTTCTTTCTGCACCCCTCTTCCCTCTTTCTGCACCCCTCTTCCCTCTTTCTGCACCTCTGTTGCCTCTTTCTGCACTTCTCTTGCCTCTTTCTGCACTTCTATTGCCTCTTTCTGGATTTCTGTTGCTTCTTTCTGCACTTCCCTTGCCTCTTTCTGCACCCCTCTTGCCTCTTTCTGCACCTCTGTTGCTTCTTTCTGCACCTCTCCTGCTTCTTTCTGCACCCTCTTGCCTTCTTTCTCCACTCACATCCTCGACTTTCTGCACCTCTCTTGACTCTTTCTGCACCTCCTTTCTGCCCCTTCCCGCAGTTCTCTTGCTTCTTTCTGCACATCTCTTGCTTCTTTCTGCACCTCTCTTCCCTCTTTTTACACCTCTCTTGACTCTTTCTGCACTTCTCTTGCCTCTTTCTGCAGTTCTCTTTCCTCTCTCTGCAGTTCTTTTGACTCTTTCTGCACCTCTTTTGTCTCTTTCTGCACCATTCTTGCTTCTTTCTGCACTTCTCTTGCTTCTTTCTGCACCCCTCTTACCTCATTCTCCACCCCTCTTTCCTCTTCCTGCACCTATCTATATTCTTGCTGCACCTCTCTTGACTCTTTCTGCAGTTCCCTTGCCTCTTTCTACAGTTCTATTGCCTCTTTCTGCACACCTTTTGCCTCTTTCTGGACCTCTGTTGGTTCTTCCTGTACTTCTCTTGCTTCTTTCTGCACCTCTCTTGCTTCTTTATGCACCTCTCTTGCCTCTTTCTGCACCCTTCTTCAATCTATCTGCACCTCTCTTGCCTCTTTCTGCACCCCTGTTCCCTCTTTCTGCACCTCTCTTGCCTGTTTCTGAACCTCCCTTGCCTCTTTCTGCAGTTCTCTTGCCTCTTTCTGCATCTCTGTTGCTTCTTTCTGCACTTCTCTTGCCTCTTTCAGCACCCCTCTTGCCTCATTCTGCACCTCAGTTGGTTCTTTCCGCACCTCTCTTGACTCTTTCTGCAGTTCCCTTGCCTCTTTCTACAGTTCTCTTGCCTCTTTCTGCACACGTTTTGCCTCTTTCTGGACCTCTGTTGTTTCTTCCTGTACTTCTCTTGCTTCTTTCTGCACCTCTCTTGCCTCTTTCTGCACCCTTCTTCAATCTATCTGCACCTCTCTTGCCTCTTTCTGCACCCCTGTTCCCTCTTTCTGCACCTCTCTTGCCTGTTTCTGAACCTCCCTTGCTTCTTTCTGCAGTTCTCTTGCCTCTTTCTGCATCTCTGTTGCTTCTTTCTGCACTTCTCTTGCCTCTTTCAGCTCCCCTCTTGCCTCTTTCTGCACCTCTTTTGTCTCTTTCTGCACCTCTGTTGGTTCTTTCTGCACTTCTCTTGATTCTTTCTGCACCCCTCTTGCTTCTTTCTGCACCCCTCTTGCCTCTTTCTGCACCCTTCTTCAATCTTTCTGCACCTCTCTTGCCTCTTTCTGCTCCCCTGTTCCCTCTTTCTGGACCTCTCTTGCCTCTTTCTGAACTCTCTCTTGCCTCTTTCTGCAGTTCTCTTGCCTCTGTTCTGCATTTCTGCTGCTTCTTTCTGTACTCTCTCTTGCCTCTTCTCTCACCCTCTTCCCTCTTTCTGCACCTCTCTTGAATCTTTCTGCACCTCTCTTGCCTCTTTCTGCAGTTCTCTTGCCTCGTTCTTCAGTTCTTGTGCCTCTTTCAACACCCCTCTTACCACTTTCTGCACCCCTCTAGCCTCTTTCTGTACTTCTCTTGCTTCTTTCTGCACTTCTCATGCCTCTTTCTGCACCTCTCATACCTCTTTCTGCACCTCTCTTACCTCTGTCTGCACTTCTCTTGCCTCTTTCAGCACCTCACTTGCTTCTTTCTCATCTTCCCGTGCTTCTTTATGTACCTTTGTTACTTCTTTCTGTACCCCTCTTGTCTCTTTCAGCACCTCGCTTGTTTCTTTCTGAACTTCCCTTGCTTCTTTCTGTACCTTTGTTACTTCTTCTGTACCCCTCTTGCCTCTTTCTGCACCTCTGTGGCTTCTTTCTGCACCTCTCTTGTTTTTTTCAGCACCCCTCTATCCTCTTTTTGCACCCCTCTTCCCTCTTTCTGCACCTCTGTTGCCTGTTTCTGCAACTCTCTTTCCTCTTTCTGCACTTCTCATGCCTCTTTCTGCACTTCTCTTGCCTCTTTCTGGATTTCTTTTGTTTTTTTCTGCACTTCCCTTGCCTCTTCCTGCACCCCTCTTGCTTCTTTCTGCACCTCTGTTGCTTCTTACTGCACCTCTCTTGCTTTTTTCTGCACCTTTCTTGCCTTTTATTCTATCCCTTCCCTCTTTCTGCACCTCTCTTGCCTCTTTCTGCACCCCTCTTGCTTCTTTCTGCACTTCTCTTGCTTTTTTCTGCACCCCTCTTGCCTCTTTCTCCACCCCTCTTTCCTCTTTCTGCACCTCTCTTGACTCTTTCTGCACATCTCTTGACTCTTTCTGCAGTTCCCTTGCCTCTTTCTGCAGTTCTCTTGCCTCTTTATGCACACCTTTTGCCTCTTTCTGGAGCTCTGTTGGTTCTTTCTGTACTTCTCTTGCTTCTTTCTGCACCTCTCTTGCTTCTTTCTGCACCCCTCTTCAATATTTCTGCACCTCTCTTGCCTCTTTCTACACCCCTGTTCCCTCTTTCTGCACCTCTCTTGCCTGTTTCTGAACCTCCCTTTCCTCTTTCTGCAGTTCTCTTGCCTCTTTCTGCACCTGTTTGTTCTTTCTGCACCTCTCTTGCTTCTTTCAGCATCTTTCTTGCCTCTTTCTGCATCCCTATTTCCTCTTTCTGCATCCCTCTTACCTCTTTCTGCACCTCTCTTGCCTCTTTCTGGACTTTTCTTCCTCTTTCTGCACCTTTCTTCCTCTTTCTGCACTTCTCTTGCCTGTTTCTGCACCTCTCTTGCCTCTTTCTGTACCTCTCTTGCCTGTTCCTGCACCTCTCTTGCCTCTTTCTGCACCTCTCTTGCCTCTTTCTGCACTTCTCTTGCTTCTTTATGCACTTCTCTTGCTTCTTTCTGCACCTTTCTTCCTCTTTCTTCCTCTTTCTACAGTTGTCTTCCTTCTTTTCGCATGTATCTTGCGTCTTTCTGTACCTCACTTGCTTCTTTCTGAACTTCTCTTGCCTCTTTCTGTACCTTTCTTGCCTCTTTCTGCACCTCTCTTGCCTCTTTCCGCACCTTTTGCGTCTTTCTGCACCTTTCTTCCTCTTTCTGCAGTTCTCTTGCTTCTTTCTGCATTTCTGTTGCTTCTTTCTGCACTTCTCTTGCCTCTTTCTACACCCCTCTTGCCTCTTTTTGCTCCTCTGTTGGTTCTTTCTGCACTTCTCTTGCTTCTTTCTGCACCACTCTTGCATCTTTCTCCACCCCTCTTCCCTCTTTCTGGACCCCTCTTGACTCTTTCTGCAGTTCTCTTACCTCTTTCTGCACCCCTCTTGCCTCTTTCTGCACCCTTCTTGCCTCTTTCTGCACTTCTCCTGCTTCTTTCAGCACCTCTCTTGCTTCTTTCTGCTCCCGTCATTCCTCTTTCTCCACCCTCTCTTTCCTCATTCTGCAGTTATCTTGCCACTTTCTGTACCTCTGTTCCTTCTTTCTGCACTTCTCTTGCCTCTTTATGCACTTCTCTTGCCTCTTTCTGCAGTTATTTTGCATCTTTCTGCACTTCTGCTTTCTTCTTTCTGTACCTTTCTTGCCTCTTTCTGCACCTCTCTTGCCTCTTTCCGCACTCTCCTGCCTCTTTCTGCACCTCTCTCGCTTCTTTCCGTGCCTCTCTTCCTCTTTCTGTACCACTTTTACTTCTTTCTGCACCTCTCTTTCTGCACCTTTCTTACTCTTTCTGCAGTTCTCTTGCTACTTTCTGTATGTCTCTTGCCTCTTTCTGCACCTCTCTTGCTTCTTTATGCACTTCTCTTCCCTCTTTCTGCACCCTCTTGCCTCTTCCTGCACCTGTGTTGGTTCTTTCTGCACTTCTCGTGCTTCTTTCTCCACCTCTCTTGCTTCTTTCTGCACACCTCTTGCCTCATTCTGCACCCTTTTTTCCTCTTTCTGCACCTCTCTTGCCTCTTTTTACACCTCTCTTGCCTCTTTCTGCACTTCTCTTGCCTCTTTCTGCACCCCTGTTGCTTCTTTCTGCACTTCTCTTGCCTCTTTCTGCACTTCTCTTGCCTCTTTCTGCAGTTTTCTTACCTCTGTATGCATTTATGTTGCTTCTTTCTGCACTTCTTTTGCCTCTTTCTGCACCCCTCTTGCCTCTTTCTGCACCTCTGTTGGTTCTTTCTGCAATTCTCTTGCTTCTTTCTGCACCGCTCTTGCCTCTTTCTCAATGCCTCTTTCCTCTTTCTGCACCTCGCTTGACTCTTTCTGCAGTTCTCTTGCCACTTTCTACAACCCTCTTGCCTCTTTCTGCACCCTCTTGCCTCTTTCTGCAATTCTCTTGCTTCTTTCTGCACCTCTCTTGCTTCTTTCTGCACTTCTCATGCCACTTTCTGTACTCTCTTCCCTCTTTCTGCACCTCTTTTGACTCTTTCTGCACCTCTCTTGCCTCTGTCTGCACTTCTCTTGCCTCTTTCAGCACCTTGCTTGCTTCTTTCTGCACTTCCCTGGCTTCTTTCTGAACCTTTCTTGCTTCTTTCTGTACGCCTCTTGCCTCTTTCTGCACCTCTGTTGCTTCTTGCTGAACTTCTCTTGCTTCTTTCTGCACCTCTCTTGTTTCTTTCTGCACCCCTCTTCCCTCTTTCTGTGCCCCTCTTCCCTCTTTCTGCACCTCTGTTGCCTCTTTCTGCACTTCTCTTGCCTCTTTCTGCACTTCTATTGCCTCTTTCTGGATTTCTGTTGCTTCTTTCTGCACTTCCCTTGCCTCTTTCTGCACCCCTCTTGCCGCTTTCTGCACCTCTGTTGCTTCTTTCTGCACCTCTCCTGCTTCTTTCTGCACCCCTCTTGCCTCTTTCTCCACCCCATCCCCTCTTTCTGCACCTCTCTTGACTCTTTCTGCACCTCCTTTGCCCCTTCCCGCAGTTCTCTTGCCTCTTTCTGCAGTTCTCTTGCCTATTTCTGTACCCCTCTTGCCCCTTTCTGCACTTCTCTTGCTTCTTTCTGCACATCTCTTGCTTTTTTCTGCACCTCTCTTCCCTCTTTTTATACGTCTCTTGACTCTTTCTGCACTTCTCTTGCCTCTTTCTACAGTTCTCTTTCCTCTCTCTGCAGTTCTTTTGACTCTTTCTGCACCTCTTTTGTCTCTTTCTGCACCACTCTTGCTTCTTTCTGCACTTCTCTTGCTTCTTTCTGCACCCCTCTTGCCTCTTTTTCCTACCCCTCTTGCCTCTTCCTGCACCTCTCTTTATTCTTTCTGCACCTCTCTTGACTCTTTCTGCAGTTCCCTTGCCCCTTTCTACAGTTCTCTTGCCTCTTTCTGCACACCTTTTGCCTCTTTCTGGACCTCTGTTGGTTCTTCCTGTACTTCTCTTGCTTCTTTCTGAACCTCCCTTGCCTCTTTCTGCAGTTCTCTTGCCTCTTTCTGCATCTCTGTTGCTTCTTTCTGTACTTCTCTTGCCTCTTTCAGCACCCCTCTTGCCTCTTTCTGCACCTCAGTTGGTTCTTTCTGCACCTCTCTTGCTTCTTTCTGCATCTTTCTTGCCTCTTTCTGCATCCCTATTTCCTCTTTCTGCACCCCTCTTACCTCTTTCTGCACCTCTCTTGCCTCTTTCTGTACCTCTATTGCCTCTTTCTGCACCTTTCTTCCTCTTTACGCACCTTTCTTCCTCTTTCTGTACCTCTTTTGCCTCTTTCTGCACCTCTCTTGCTTCTTTCTGCACCTCTCTTGCCTGTTTCTGCACCTCTCTTGCCTCTTTCTGCACCTCACTTGCCTCTTTTTGCACTTCTCTTGCTTCTTTCTGCCCTTCTCTTGCTTCTTTCTGCGCCGTTCTTCCTCTTTCTGCACCTTTCTACCTCTTTCTGCAGTTATCTTGCTTCTTTTCGCACTTATCTTGGGTCTTTCTGTACCTCACTTGCTTCTTTCTGAATTTCTCTTGCCTCTTTCTGTACCTTTCTTGCCTCTTTCTGCACCTCTCTTGCCTCTTTCCGCACCTTTCTTCCTCTTTCTGCAGTTCTCTTGCTTCTTTCTGAATTTCTGTTGCTTCTTTTTGCACTTTTCTTGCCTCTTTTTGCACCCCTCTTGCCTCTTTTTGCTCCTCTGTTGGATCTTTCTGCACTTCTCTTGCTTCGTTCTGTATCGCTCTTGCCTCTTTCTCCACCCCTCTTCCCTCTTTCTGGACCTCTCTTGACTCTTTCTGCACCGCTCTTGCCTCTTTCTGCACTTCTCTTGCTTCTTTCTGCACCTCTCTTGCTTCTTTCTGTATCCCTCTTGCCTCTCTCTGCACCTCTGTTGCTTCTTGCTGCACTTCTCTTGCTTCTTTCTGCACCTCTCTTCCCTCTTTCTGCACCTCTGTTGCCTCTTTCTGCACTTCTCTTGCCTCTTTCTGCACTTCTACTGCCTCTTTCTGCATTTCTGCTTGCTTCTTTCTGCACTTCTCTTGCCTCTTTCTGCACCTCTGTTGCTTCTTTCTGCACCTCTCCTGCTTCTTTCTGCAGACCTCTTGCCTCTTTCTGCTACCCTCTCCCCTCTTTCTGCACCTCTCTTGACTCTTTCTGCACCTCTCTTGCCTCTTTCTGCACTTCTCTTACTTCTTTCTGCAGCTTGTCTTGCCTATTTCTGTACCCCTCTTGCCTCTTTCTGCACGTTCTCTTGCTACTTTCTGCATGTCTCTTGCCTCTTTCTGCACCTCTGTTGCTTCTTTCATGCACTTCTCTTGCCTCTTTCTGCACCCTCTTGCCTCTTCCTGCACCTGTGTTGCTTCTTTCTGCACTTCTCTTGCTTCTTTCTCCACCTCTCTTGCTTCTTTCTGCACTCCTCTTGCCTCTTTCTGCACCTCTTTTTTCCTCTTTCTGCACCTCTCTTGCCTCTTTCTACACCTCTCTTGCCTCTTTCTGCACTTCTCTTGCCTCTTTCTGCACCTCTGTTGCTTCATTCTGCACTTCTCTTGCCTCTTTCTGCACTTCTCTTGCCTCTTTCTGCAGTTCTCTTGCCTCTTTCTACACCTCTGTTGATTCTTTCTGCACTTCTGTTGCTACTTTTCTGCACCTCTCTTGCATCTTCCTGCACTTCTGTTGCTTCTTTCTGCACTTATCTTGCCTCTTTCTGCACCTTTCTTGCCTCCTTCTGCATGCCTCTCTTGCCTCTTTCTGCACCTCTCTTGACTCTTTCTGCAGCTTTCTCTTGCTGCTTTCTACAGCCTCTCTTGCCTCTTTCTGCACCTCTCTTGCCTCTTTCTGCAATTCTCTTGCTTCTTTCTGCACCTCTCTTGCTTCTTTCTGCACTTCTCTATGCCTCTTTCTGCACTCTCTTCCCTCTTTCTGCACCTCTCTTGCTTCTTTCTGCACCTCATCTTGCTTCTGTCTGCACTTCTCTTGCCTCTTTCTGCACCTTGCTTGCTTCTTTCTGCACTTCCCTTGCTTCTTTCTGCACCTTTCTTGCTTCTTTCTGCACGCCTCTTGCCTCTTTCTGCACCTCTGTTTGCTTCTTTCTGAACTTCTCTTGCTTCTTTCTGCACCTCTCTTGCTTCTTTCTGCACCTCTCTTCGCCTCTTTCTGCGCCCCTCTTCCCTCTTTCTGCACCTCTGTTGCCTCTTTCTGCACTTCTCTTGCCTCTTTCTGCACTTCTCTTGCCTCTTTCTGCATTTCTGTTGCTTCTTTCTGAACTTCTCTTGCCTCTTTCTGCACCCCTCTTGCCTCTTTCTGTACCTCTGTTGCTTCTTTCTGCACTTCTCTTGCTTCTTTCTGCACCTCTCTTGCCTCTTTCTCCACCCTACTCCCCTCTTTCTGCACCTCTCTTGACTTCTTTCTGCACCTCCTTTGCCCCTTCTCGCAGTTCTCTTGCCTCTTTCTGCAGCTCTCTTGCCTCTTTTCTGTACCCCTCTTGCCTCTTTCTGCACTTCTCTTGCTTCTTTCTGCACCTCTCTTGCTTCTTTCTGCACCTCTCTTCCCTCTTTCTTACACCTCTCTTGCCTCTTTCTGCACTTCTCTTGCCTCTTTCTGCACCTCTCTTGCCTCTTTCTGCACTTCTTTTGACTCTTTCTGCACCTCTTTTGCTCTCTTTCTGCACCTACTCTTGCTTCTTTCTGCACCTCTCTTGCTTCTTTCTGCACCCCTCTTGCCTCTTTCTGCACCTCTCTTTCCTCTTCCTGCACCTCTCTTTATCTCTTTCTGCACCTCTCTTGACTCTTTCTGAAGTTCTCTTGCCTCTTTCTGCAGTTCTCTTGCCTCTTTCTGTACACCTCTTGCCTCTTTCTGGACCTCTGCTTGGCCTTCTTCCTGCACCTCTCTTGCTTCTTTCTGCACCTCTCTTGCTTCTTTCTGCACCTCTCTTGCCTCTTTCTGCACTCCTTCTTCAATCTTTCTGCACCTCTCTTGCCTCTTTCTGCACCCCTGTTCCCTCTTTCTGCACCTCTCTTGCCTCTTTCTGCACCTCCTGCCTCTTTCTGCACCTCTCTGTTTCTCTCTTTCTGCACCTCTCTTGCCTCTTTCTGCACCCCTCTTGCCTCTTTCTGCACCTCTCTTGCCTCTTTCTGCACCTCTCTTGCTTCTCTTTCTGCACCTCTCTTGCCTCTTTCTGCACCTCTCTTGCCTCTTTCTGCACTTCTCTTGCGTCTTTCTGCACTTTCTGTTGCTTCTTTCTGCACTTCTCTTGACTTCTTTCTGCACCCCTCTTGCCTCTTTTTGCTCCTCTGTTGGATCATTCTGCACTTCTCTTGCTTCGTTCTGTATCGCTCTTGCCTCTTTCTCCACCTCTCTTCCCTCTTTCTGGACCTCTCTTGACTCTTTCTGCACCCCTCTTGCCTCTTTCTGCACTTCTCTTGCTTCTTTCTGCACCTCTCTTGCTTCTTTCTGTATCCCTCTTGCCTCTTTCTGCACCTCTGTTCCTTCTTTCTGCACTTCTCTTGCTTCTTTCTGCACCTCTCTTGCCTCTTTCTGCACATCTGTTGCCTCTTTCTGCCTCTCTTGCCTCTTTCTGCACTTCTCTGCCTCTTTCTGCACTTCTGTTGCTTCTTTCTGCACTTCCCTTGCCTCTTTCTGCACCTCTGTTGCTTCTTTCTGCACCTCTCCTGCTTCTTTCTGCAGACTCTCTTGCCTCTTTCTGCTACCCTCTCCCCTCTTTCTGCACCTCTCTTGCCTCTTTCTGCACCTCTCTTGCCTCTTTCCTGCAGTTCTCTTACCTCTTTCTGCAGTTGTCTTGCCTATTTCTGTACCCCTCTTGCCTCTTTCTGCACTTCTCTTGCTTCTTTCTGCACCTCTCTTGCTTCTTTCTGCTCCCGTCACTCCTCTTTCTCCACCCTCTCTTCCCTCATTCTGCAGTTCTCTTGCCACTTTCTGTACCTCTGTTCCTTCTTTCTGTACTTCTCTTGCCTCTTTATGCACTTCTCTTGCCTCTTTCTGCAGTTATTTTGCATCTTTCTGCATTTCTGTTTCTTCTTTCTGTACCTTTCTTGCCTCTTTCTGCACCCCTCTTGCCTCTTTCTGCACTTCTCTCGCTTCTTTCCGTGCCTTTCTTCCTCTTTCTGTACCACTTTTACTTCTTTCAGCACCTCTCTTTCTGCACCTTTCTTACTCTTTCTGCAGTTCTCTTGCTACTTTATGTCATGTCTCTTGCCTCTTTCTGCACCTCTGTTGCTTCTTCATGCACTTCTCTTCCCTCTTTCTGCACCCTCTTGCCTCTTCCTGCACCTGTGTTGGTTCTTTCTGCACTTCTCGTGCTTCTTTCTCCACCTCTCTTGCTTCTTTCTGCACGTCTCTTGCCTCTTTCTGCACTTCTCTTGCCTCTTTTTACACCTCTCTTGCCTCTTTCTGCACTTCTCTTGCCTCTTTCTGCACCCCTGTTGCTTCTTTCTGCACTTCTCTTGCCTATTTCTGCAGTTCTCTTACCTCTGTCTGCATTTCTGTTGCTTCTTTCTGCACTTCTTTTGCCTCTTTCTGCACCCCTCTTGCCTCTTTCTGCACCCCTCTTGCCTCTTTCTGCACCTCTGTTGGTTCTTTCTGCACTTCTCTTGCTTCTTTCTGCACCGCTCTTGCCTCTTTCTCCACGCCTCTTTCCTCTTTCTGCACCTCTCTTGACTCTTTCTGCAGTTCTCTTGCCACTTTCTACAGCCCTCTTGCCTCTTTCTGCACCCTCTTGCCTCTTTCTGCAATTCTCTTGCTTCTTTCTGCAACTCTCTTCCCTCTTTCTGCACCTCTCTTGCCTCTTTCTGCACCTCTCTTGCCTCTGTCTGCACTTCTCTTGCCTCTTTCAGCACCTTGCTTGCTTCTTTCTGCACTTCCCTTGCCTCTTTCTGCACCTTTCTTGCCTCTTTCTGTCAGCTCTCTTGCCTCTTTCTGCACCTCTCTTGCTTCTTGCTGAACTTCTCTTGCTTCTTTCTGCACCTCTCTTGCTTCTTTCTGCACCCCTCTTCCCTCTTTCTCGCCTCCTCTTCCCTCCTTCTGCACCTCTGTTGCCTCTTTCTGCACTTCTCTTGCCTCTTTCTGCACTTCTATTGCCTCTTTCTGCATTTCTGTTGCTTCTTTCTGCACCTCGCTTGCCTCTTTCTGCACCCCTCTTGCCTCTTTTCTGCACCTCTGTTGCTTCTTTCTGCACCTCTCCTGCTTCTTTCTGCACCCCTCTTGCCTCTTTCTCCACCCCACTTCCCTCTTTCTGCACCTCTCTTGACTCTTTCTGCACCTCCTCTTGCCTCTTCCTGCACTTCTCTTGCCTCTTTCTGCACTTCTCTTGCCTCTTTCTGCACCCCTCTTGCCTCTTTCTGCACTTCTCTTGCTTCTTTCTGCACATCTCTTGCTTCTTTCTGCACCTCTCTTCCCTCTTTCTTACACCTCTCTTGCCTCTTTCTGCACTTCTCTTGCCTCTTTCTGCATTCTCTTTCCTCTCTCTGCAGTTCTTTTGCCTCTTTCTGCACCTCTTCTTGCCTCTTTCTGCACCACTCTTGCTTCTTTCTGCACTTCTCTTGCTTCTTTCTGCACCTCTCTTGCCTCTTTCTCCACCCCTCTTGCCTCTTTCCTGCACCTCTCTTTATTCTTTCTGCACCTCTCTTGACTCTTTCTGCAGTTCTCTTGCCTCTTTCTACAGCTCTCTTGCCTCTTTCTGCACAACTTTTGCCTCTTTCTGCACCTCTGTTGGTTCTTCCTGTACTTCTCTTGCTTCTTTCTGCACCTCTCTTGCTTCTTTATGCACCTCTCTTGCCTCTTTCTGCACCCTTCTTCAATCTATCTGCACCTCTCTTGCCTCTTTCTGCACCCCTCTTGCCTCTTTCTGCACCCCTGTTCCCTCTTTCTGCACCTCTCTTGCCTGTTTCTGCACCTCCCTTGCCTCTTTCTGCAGTTCTCCTGCCTCTTTCTGCATCTCTGTTGCTTCTTTCTGCACTTCTCTTTCCTCTTTCAGCACCCCTCTTGCTTCTTTCTGCACCTCTCTTGCTTCTTTCTGCATCTTTCTTGCCTCTTTCTGCATCCATATTTCCTCTTTCTGCACCCCTCTTGCCTCTTTCTGCACCTCTCTTTGCCTCTTTCTGCACCTCTCTTGCCTCTTTCTGCACTGTTCTTCCTCTTTATGCACCTTTCTTCCTCTTTCTGTACCTCTTTTGCCTCTTTCTGCACCTCTCTTGCTTCTTTCTGCACCTCTCTTGCCTGTTTCTACACCTCTCTTGCCTCTTTCTGCACCTCACTTGCCTCTTTTTGCACTTCTCTTGCTTCTTTCTGCACTTCTCTTGCTTCTTTCGGCGCCTTTCTTCCTCTTTCTGCACCTTTCTTCCTCTTTATGCAGTTATCTCGCTTCTTTTCGCATGTATCTTGCGTCTTTCTGTACCTCGCTTGCTTCTTTCTGAACTTCTCTTGCCTCTTTCTGTACCTTTCTTGCCTCTTTCTGCACCTCTCTTGCCTCTTTCTGCACCTTTTGCCTCTTTCTGCACCTTTCTTCCTCTTTCTGCAGTTCTCTTGCTTCTTTCTGAATTTCTGTTGCTTCTTTCTGCACTTTTCGTGCCTCTTTTTGCACCCCTCTTGCCTCTTTTTGCTCCTCTGTTGGTTCTTTCTGCACTTCTCTTGCTTCGTTCTGTATCGCTCTTGCCTCTTTCTCCACCCATCTTCCCTCTTTCTGGACCTCTCTTGACTCTTTCTGCACCCCTCTTGCCTCTTTCTGCACTTCTCTTGCTTCTTTCTGCACCTCTCTTGCTTCTTTCTGTATCCCTCTTGCCTCTTTCTGCACCTCTGTTGCTTCTTGCTGCACTTCTCTTGCTTCTTTCTGCACCGCTCTTCCCTCTTTCTGCACCTCTGTTGCCTCTTTCTGCACTTCTCTTGCCTCTTTCTGCACTTCTACTGCCTCTTTCTGGATTTCTGTTGCTTCTTTCTGCACTTCCCTTGCCTCTTTCTGCACCTCTGTTGGTTCTTTCTGCACTTCTCTTGCTTCTTTCTGCACTCCTCTTGCTTCTTTCTGCACCCCTCTTGCCTCTTTCTGTACCCTTCTTCAATCTTTCTGCACCTCTCTTGCCCCTTTCTGCTCCCCTGTTCCTCTTTCTGGACTCTCTTGCCTCTTTCTGAACCTCTCTTGCCTCTTTCTGCAGCCTCTCTTGCCTCGTTCTGCATTTCTGCTGCTTCTTTCTGTACTTCCCTTGCCTCTTTCTCCACCCCTCTTCCCTCTTTCTTCACCTCTCTTGACTCTTTCTGCACCTCTCTTGACTCTTTCTGCAGTTCTCTTGCCTCTGTTCTTCAGCTCTTGTTGCCTCTTTCAACACCCCTCTTGCCACTTTCTGCACCTCTCTTAGCCTCTTTCTTGTACTTCTCTTGCTTCTTTCTGCACTTCTCTATGCCTCTTTCTGCACTCTCTTCCCTCTTTCTGCACCTCTCATACCTCTTTCTGCACCTCTCTTACCTCTGTCTGCACTTCTCTTGCCTCTTTCAGCACCTCGCTTGCTTCTTTCTCAACTTCCCGTGCTTCTTTATGTACCTTTGTTACTTCTTTCTGTACCCCTCTTGTCTCTTTCAGCACCTCGCTTGCTTCTTTCTGAACTTCCCTTGCTTCTTTCTGTACCTTTGTTACTTCTTCTGTACCCCTCTTGCCTCTTTCTCCACCTCTGTTGCTTCTTTCTGCACCTCTCTTGTTTTTTTCAGCACCCCTCTATCCTCTTTTTGCACCCCTCTTCCCTCTTTCTGCACCTCTGTTGCCTGTTTCTGCAACTCTCTTTCTTCTTTCTGCACTTCTTGTGTCTCTTTCTGCACTTCTCTTGCCTCTTTCTGGATTTCTTTTGTTTTTTTCTGCACTTCCCTTGCCTCTTCCTGCACCCCTCTTGCTTCTTTCTGCACCTCTGTTGCTTCCTACTGCACCTCTCTTGCTTTTTTCTGCACCTTTCTTGCCTTTTTTTCTACCCCTTCCCTCTTTCTGCACCTCTCTTGCCTCTTTCTGCACCCCTCTTGCTTCTTTCTGCACTTCTCTTGCTTCTTTCTGCACCTCTCTTGTTTTTTTCAGCACCCCTCTATCCTCTTTCTGCCCCCTCTTGCCTGTTTCTGCACCTCTGTTGCCTGTTTCTGCAACTCTCTTACTTCTTTCTGCACTTCTCTGTGTCTCTTTCTGCACTTCTCTTGCCTCTTCCTGATTTCTTTTGTTTTTCTGCACTTCCTTTGCCTCTTCCTGCACCCCTCTTGCTTCTTTCTGCACCTCTGTTGCTTCCTACTGCACCTCTCTTGCATTCTTTCTGCACCTTTCTTGCCTTCTTTCTACCTCCTTCCCTCTTTCTGCACCTCTCTTGCCTCTTTCTGCACCTCTCTTGCTTCTTTCTGCACTTCTCTTGCTTCTTTCTGCACCCTCTTGCCTCTTTCTCCACCCCTCTTTCCTCTTTCTGCACATCTCTTGACTCTTTCTGCACCTTTCTTGCCTCTTTCTGCGGTTCTCTTGCCTCTTTCTGCAGTTCTCTTCCCTCTTTATGCACACCTTTTACCTCTTTCTGGAGCTCTGTTGGTTCTTTCTGTACTTCTCCTGCTTCTTTCTGCACCTCTCTTGCTTCTTTCTGCACCCCTCTTGCCTCTTTCTGCACCCCTCTTCAATATTTCTGCACCTCTCTTGCCTCTTTCTACACCCCTGTTCCCTCTTTCTGCACCTCTCTTGCCTGTTTCTGAACCTCCCTTGCCTCTTTCTGCAGTTCTCTTTCCTCTTTCTGCACCTGTTTGTTCTTTCTGCACCTCTCTTGCTTCTTTCAGCATCTTTCTTGCCTCTTTCTGCATCCCTATTTCTTCTTTCAGCACCCCTCTTACCTCTTTCTGCACCTCTCTTGCCTCTTTCTGCACCTTCTCTTCCTCTTTCTGCACCTTTCTTCCTCTTTCTGTACCTCTCTTGCCTCTTTCTGCACCTCTCTTGCTTCTTTCTGTACCTCTCTTGCCTGTTTCTGCACCTCTCTTGCCTCTTTCTGCACCTCACTTGCCTCTTTTTGCACTTCTCTTGCTTCTTTCTGCACTTCTCTTGCTTCTTTCTGCGCCTTTCTTCCTCTTTCTGCACCTTTCTTCCTCTTTATGCAGTTATCTTGCTTCTTTTCGCACTTATCTTGCGTCTTTCTGTACCTCACTTGCTTCTTTCTGAACTTCTCTTGCCTCTTTCTATACCTTTCTTGCCTCTTTCTGTACCTCTCTTGCCTCTTTCCGCACCTTTTGCGTCTTTCTGCACCTTTCTTCAGTTCTCTTGCTTCTTTCTGCATTTCTGTTGCTTCTTTCTGCACTTCTCTTGCCTCTTTCTGCACCCATCTTTCCTCTTTTTGCTCCTCTGTTGGTTCTTTCTGCACTTCTCTTGCTTCTTTCTGCACGGCTCTTGCCTCTTACTCCACCCCTCTTCCCTCTTTCTGGACCTCTCTTGACTCTTTCTGCAGTTCTCTTACCTCTTTCTACACCCCTCTTGCCTCTTTCTGCACCCCTCTTGCCTCTTTCTGCACTTCTCTTGCTTCTTTCTGCACCTCTCTTGCTTCTTTCTGCTCCCGTCATGCCTCTTTCTCCACCCTCTCTTCCCTCATTCTGCAGTTTTCTTGCCACTTTCTGTACCTCTGTTCCTTCTGTCTGCACTTCTCTTGCCTCTTTCTGCAGTTATTTTGCATCTATCTGCATTTCTGTTTCTTCTTTCTGTACCTTTCTTGCCTCTTTCTGCACCCCTCTTGCCTCTTTCTGTACTACTCCCTCGCTTCTTTCCGTGCCTTTTCTTCCTCTTTCTGTACCACTTTTTACTTCTTTTCAGCACCTCCTCTTTCTGTACCTTTCTTACTCTTTCTGCAGTTCTCTTGCTACTTTCTGTATGTCTCTTGCCTCTTTCTGCACCACTGTTGCTTCTTCATGCACTTCTCTTCCCTCTTTCTACACCCTCTTGCCTCTTCCTGCACCTGTGTTGGTTCTTTCTGCACTTCTCGTGATTCTTTCTCCACCTATCTTGCTTCTTTCTGAACACCTCTTGCCTCATTCTGCACCCTTGTTTCCTCTTTCTGCACCTCTCTTGCCTCTTTTTACACCTCTCTTGCCTCTTTCTGCACTTCTCTTGCCTCTTTCTGCACCCCTATTGCTTCTTTCTGCACTTCTATTGCCTCTTTCTGCACTTCTCTTGCCTCTTTCTGCAGTTCTCTTACCTCTGTCTACATTTCTGTTGCTTCTTTCTGCACTTCTCTTGCTTCTTTCTGCACCGCTCTTGCCTCTTTCCTCTTTCTGCACCTCTCTTGACTATTTCTGCAGTTCTCTTGCCACTTTCTACAGCCCTCTTGCCTCTTTCTGCACCCTCTTGCCTCTTTCTGCAATTCTCTTGCTTCTTTCTGCACCTCTCTTGCTTCTTTCTGCACTTCTCATGCCTCTTTCTGCACTCTCTTCCCTCTTTCTGCACCTCTCTTGCCTCTGTCGGCACTTCTCTTGCCTCTTTCAGCACCTTGCTTGCTTCTTTCTGCACTTCCCTTGCTTCTTTCTGAACCTTTCTTGCTTCTTTCTGTACGCCTCTTTCCTCTTTCTGAACCTCTGTTGCATCTTGCTGAACTTTTCTTGCTTCTTTCTGCACCACTCTTGTTTCTTTCTGCACCCCTCTTCCCTCTTTCTGCGCCCCTCTTCCCTCTTTCTGCACCTCTGTTGTCTCTTTCTGTACTTTCCTTGCCTCTTTCTGCACTTCTATTGCCTCTTTCTGGACATCTGTTGCATCTTTCTGCACTTCTTTTGCCTCTTTCTGCACCCCTCTTGCCTCTTTCTGCACCTCTGTTGCTTCTTTCTGCACCTCTCTTGCTTCTTTCTGCACCTCTCTTGCTCTCTTTCTCCACTCCATCCCCTCTTGCTGCACCTCTCTTGACTCTTTCTGCACCTCCTTTGCCTCTTCCCGCACCTCTTGTCTCTTTCTGCAGTTCTCTTGCCTATTTCTATACCGATCTTGCTCCTTTCTGCACTTCTCTTGCTTCTTTCTGCACTCCTCTTGCCTTCTTTCTCCATCCCCTCTTTCCTCTTCCTGCACCTCCTCTTTACTTCTTTCTGCACCTCTCTTGACTCTTTCTGCAGCTTCCCTTGCCTCTTTCTACAGCTCTCTTGCCTCTTTCTGCACACCTCTTGCCTCTTTCTGTACCTCCGTTGTTGTTCTTCCTGTACTTCTCTTGCTTCTTTCTGCACCTCTCTTGCTTCTTTATGCACCTCTCTTTGCCCTCTTTCTGCACCCTTCTTCAATCTATCTGCACCTCTCTTGCCTCTTTCTGCACCCCTGTTCCCTCTTTCTGCACCTCTCGTTGCCTGTTTCTGAACCTCCCTTGCCTCTTTCTGCAGTTCTCTTGCCTCTTTCTGCATCTCTGTTGCTTCTTTCTACACTTCTCTTGCCTCTTTCAGCACTCCTCTTGCCCTCTTTCTGCACCCTCTGTTGGTTCTTTCTGCACCTCTCTTGCTTCTTTCTGCACTCTTTCTTGCCTCTTTCTGCACCTATTTGCTTCTTTCTGCACCCCTCTTACCTCTTTCTGCACCTCCTCTCTTTGCCTCTTTCTGTACCTCTATTGCCTCTTTCTGCACCTCTCTTCCTCTTTATGCACCTTCCTTCCTCTTTCTGTACCTCTTTTGCTCTCTTTCTGCACCTTCTCTTGCTTCTTTCTGTCACCTCTCTTGTCCTGTTTCTGCACCTCTCTTGCCTCTTTCTGCACCCCTCTTGCCTCTTTCTGCACCTCTGTTCGTCTTCTTTCTGCACCTCTCTTGCTTCTTTCTGCATCTTTCTTGCCTCTTTCTGCATCCCTATTTCCTCTTTCTGCACTCCTCTTACCTCTTTCTGCACCTCTCTTGCCTCTTTCTGTACACTCCTCATTGCCTCTTTCTGCACCTTTTCTTTCCTCTTTATGCACTCTGCCTTCCTTCTTTCTGTACCTCACTTGCTTCTTTCCTGAATCTCTCTTGCCTCTTTCTGTACCTTTCTTGCCTCTTTCTGCACCTCTCTTGCCTTCTTTCTGCACCTTTTTGCCTCTTTCTTGCACCTCTCTTGCTTCTTTCTGCACTTCTTCTTGCTTCTTTCTGCGCCTTTCTTCCTCTTTCTGCACCCCTCATACCTCTTTCTGCACCTCTCTTGCCTCTTTCTGTACCTCTATTGCCTCTTTCTGCACCTTTCTTCCTCTTTATGCACCTTCCTTCCTCTTTCTGTACCTCTTTTGCCTCTTTCTGCACCTCTCTTGCTTCTTTCTGTACCTCTCTTGCCTGTTTCTGCACCTCTCTTGCCTCTTTCTGCACCCCTCTTGCCTCTTTCTGCACCTCTGTTGGTTCTTTCTGCACCTCTCTTGCTTCTTTCTGCATCTTTCTTGCCTCTTTCTGCATCCCTATTTCCTCTTTCTGCACCCCTCTTACCTCTTTCTGCACCTCTCTTGCCTCTTTCTGTACCTCTATTGCCTCTTTCTGCACCTTTCTTCCTCTTTATGCACCTTCCTTCCTCTTTCTGTACCTCACTTGCTTCTTTCTGAATTTCTCTTGCCTCTTTCTGTACCTTTCTCACCTCTTTCTGCACCTCTCTTGCCTCTTTCTGCACCTTTTGCCTCTTTCTGCACCTTTCTTCCTCTTTCTGCAGTTCTCTTGCTTCTTTCTGAATTTCTGTTGCTTCTTTCTGCACTTTTCTTGCCTCTTTTTGCATCCCTCTTGCCTCTTTTTGCTCCTCTGTTGGTTCTTTCTACACTTCTCTTCCCTCTTTCTGGACCTCTCTTGACTCTTTTTGCACACCTCTTGCCTCTTTCTGCACTTCTCTTGCTTCTTTCTGCACCTCTCTTGCTTCTTTCTATACCCCTCTTGCCTCTTTCTGCACCTCTGTTGCTTCTTGCTGCACTTCTCTTGCTTCTTTCTGCACCTCTCTTCCCTCTTTCTGGACCTCTCTTGACCTCTTTCTGCAGTCTCTCTTGCCTCTTTCTACACCCCTCTTGCCTTCTTTCTGCACTTCTCTTGCTTCTTTCTGCACCTCTCTTGCTTCTTTCTGTACCCCTCTTACCTCTTTCTGCACCTCTGTTGCTTCTTGCTGCACTTATCTTGCTTCTTTCTGCACCTCTGTTCCCTCTTTCTGCACCTCTGTTACCTCTTTCTGCACTTCTCTTGCCTCTTTCTGCACTTCTATTGCCTCTTTCTGGATTTCTGTTTCTTCTTTCTGCACTTCCCTTGCCTCTTCCTGCACCCCTCTTGCCTCTTTCTGTACCTTTCTTGCCTCTTTCTGCACCTCTCTTGCCTCTTTCTGCACCTTTTCCTCTTTCTGCACATTTCATCCTCTTTCTGCAGCTCTCTTGCTTCTTCTGCTGCAATTTCTGCTTGCTTCTTTCTGCACTTCTCTTGCCTCTTTCTGCACCCCTCTTGCCTCTTTTTGCTCTTCTGTTGGTTCTTTCTGACACATTCTCTTCCTCTCTTTCTGTACCTCTCTTGACTCTTTCTGCACACCTCTTGCCTCTTTCTGCACCTCTCTTGCTTCTTTCTGCAACTCTCTTGCTTCTTTCTGAACCCCTCTTGCCTCTTTCTGCACCTCTGTTGCTTCTTTCTGCACTTCTCTTGTTTCTTTCTGCACCTCTCTTGCCTCTTTTTGCACTTCTCTTGCTTCTTTCTGCACTTCTCTTGCCTTTTTCTGCGCATCTCTTGCCTCTTTCTGCACCCCTCTTTCCTCTTTCTGCACTTCTCTTGCTTCTTTCTGCACCTCTCTTGCTTCTTTCTGTACCTCTCTTACTTCTTTCTGCACCTCTGCTTGCTACTTTCTGCACCTATCTTGCCTCTTTCTGCACACTCTCGTTCCCTCTTTCTGCACTCTCTGTTGCTTCTTTCTGCACTTCTCTTGCCTTTCTTTCTGAACTTCTATTGCCTCTTTCTCGGATTTCTGTTTCTTCTTTCTGCACTTCCCTTGCCTCTTCCTGCACCTCTCTTGCCTCTTTCTGCACCTCTGTTGCTTCTTTCTGCACCTCTCCTGCTTCTTTCTGCAGACTCTCTTGCTTCTTTCTCCACCCTCCGCCTCTTTCTGCACCTCTCTTGACTCTTTCTGCACCTCTCTTGCCTCTTTCCGTAGTTCTGTGCCTCTTTCTGCAGTTGTCTTGCCTATTTCTGTACCCCTCTTGCCTTCTTTCTGCACTCTCATCTTGCTTCTTTCTGTACATCCTCTTGCTTCTTTCTGCACCTCTCTTCCATCTTTCTACACCTCTCTTGACTCTTTCTCCACCTCTTGTGTCCTCTTTCTGCACATCTGTTGGTTCTTTCTGCACTGCTCTTGCTTCTTTCTGCACCCCTCTTGCTTCTTTCTGCACCCCTCTTGCCTCTTTCTGCACCCCTTCTTCAATATTTCTACACTCCTCTTGCCTCTTTCTGCTCCCTCTGTTCCCTCTTTCTGGACCTCTTTTGCCTCTTTCTGAACCTCTCTTGCCTCTTTCTGCAGTTCTTCTTGCCTCGTTCTGCATCTCTGCTTGCTTCTTTCTGCACTTCTCTTGCCTCTTTCTCCACCGCTCTCTTCCCTCTTTCTGCACCTCTCTTGACTCTTTCTGCACCTCTCTTGCCTCTTTCTGCACTCCTCTTGCCTCGTTCTTCACGTTCTCTGTGCCTCTTTCACACACCCCTCTTACCACTTTCTGCACCCCTCTAGCCTCTTTCTGTACTTCTCTTGCTTCTTTCTGCACTTCTCTTGCCTCTTTCTGCACCTCTCTCTCCTCTTTCTGCACCTCTCATGCCTCTTTCTGCACCCCTCTTGCCTCTGTCTGCACTTCTCTTGCCTCTTTCAGCACCTTCGCTTGCTTCTTTCTGCACTTCTCTTGCTTCTTTCTGTACCTTCTGTCTGCTTCTTTCTGTACCTCCTCTTGCCTCTTTCTGCACATCTGTTGCTTCTTTCTGCACCTCTCTTGTTTTTTTCAGCACCCCTCTATCTTCTTTTTGCACCCCTCTTCCCTATTTCTGCACCTCTGTTCCTGTGTGAGAAGTTGGCCTGGCATATGCTGTCCACTAATTATAGTGGGCACCTTGCACCAGTCCAAACAACCCCTTATTGGAGATAGGTTAAAGACAACCTTTATTGAAAGCTATCCTAGTGGTAGCTATGGAGAGCAGCCTTCAGGCTAAGTCTTGAAGGAATGTAAAGCAGCTTGTTTTACCAGTCTATAATCTCTTGAGTGACCAAATGAAAGAGGACCACACCAGGTATATATTCAAAATATATGTATTTATTGCTAAACACACCCCTCTAGTCTCTTTATGAGGCTAGAGTTCAAGTACATAAGTTATAAGTTAGTTATCTACAGTAATAGCACAAATACACGTTTGAGCCCTAGGGGCGTACCAAACCATATACCAATAAAGTGGTATAAGAACCACGACTGAGCTAGACACAGGGCCTAGAGCCTGTAGAAGTGCTTGGACCACAAGGAACCACCCAAGGTAGTGACACAGGGGACCCACGGGGGACGCGTGCAGTGTGAGAACACAGCCGCGAATCGCCGTTGACTTCTATGGGGAA